>JAQIYI010000241.1:0-23824 GCA_034700265.1 Polyzonium germanicum
GCGACATCGAGTGGCCAGCATGATAACTACAAATCCGGTTTCACTAAGGTCATCAGAAAATCCAGTGAGTTTCCAGAGCTGTATGTAAGACCGTGCTCACGGTCCTGAGCGCTTCACTGCAAGGTCAATTAATGCAACATAAAATCCTAAATTATAAAGGAAAAGTCGAGTTCAAGAAAATATTTGCTTGAATGCTTGAACAAGCGATGGAGTAAGTACCATGCAGGTACCGGCACACCGGTAACCACAAATATAGTGACACCATTAATAACTAATTAATGGTGTCAGTAAGGTACGGTGAGCATGACTTGAGAGTAACCCGGCATAAATTATAACTAGAGTTATTATCGGGAAAGACAGCTTGCTCAAGTCATGCAAGCTCTGCATGACCATGCCAACGGGATCATATTTGTTTTTGGTCAATTGACCTTTTAATTAACCCCCACAGACGCTACAATCAATCCTGCACATCCTGGGGTGGACCATTTTAATTTTGGTGTAGGCCTACCGGTACCACTGCATGCGGTGGTGAGACCTTTGGCTTAATTGGAATCACTAATATGACACTTAAAGCTGTCTCGACTTGAAAAAGTCCCAAGACAGGCTAGTCTGAGAGTACGTCTAACATTTTTCCATTAAGAAATGACGTCATCGGGGCCTGTCTTAATTCAAATCGAGACAGTTCTAAAGTCATTAGTCATTCCAACCTTAGTTTGGTATAATTTAATTACACTGGGCTCCACCGCATGACGTGGGACGCCCAAATTTAAATGGATCACAATTCACGCAGACACGTGTACAACAAGACAACGCGTTTATATAATAGCCCTACATTGAAAAAGCAAAATCCAAACTATTTTCCTCGATCACATTATATAGGTTGGCATACTCCCTATAAATTACAGTTATAAGGAAAACTTGAACGCGACTTGGGACTATATACAATGTATATAATATGTATGGAGTCTTGGAAAGAGAGTCTCAAGTCACGTTCAATAGGAACACGTACTCCACATGGTTTGTTCTGCTTGTGCTTGCAGGCAAGTGGAGGGTCTTCTGCACAAGTACACCAATGTGGTCAAGGGCTGGCAATACAGGTGGTTCATTCTCAGGCCTGAAGTTGGGCTGCTCGAGTACTACTTGGCCACCCATGTGAGTGCAACTCCAATATAATATGCTATTTCAGGTTGCTCTTTAAATTTAGATGCTACAATTTGCCTTCTCTACTGTAGGCAGAAGAGGCAAAGTCGCAGCGACCCCGAGGAGCCATCTATCTTGCGGTGCTTAGACTAGGCTGTCATCCTTCTGGATGTACCATATCGTACACTTCTATTCGCGTTACATTAATGCGACTAGAAATGTATGATGGTTATGCATGAAGAAGCATGACCATTGGGAATTAGGGACACATTTGCTGCTTAGTCGGGCAGCTTCGGCTTGGTTGAGACAAATTGAAATAAATAAATAGATTGAATACAATTGGCGTACCTTAAAAATTGGGTGCCCAGGGAGTCGTCGTTTCTCCGAGCGATGAGGACTCGAACACGTTCATCGTGAATGCGGCCAACGGGGAAGCGTTCAAACTGAGAGGCATCAACGCCAAGGAGCGGCAAGGATGGGTGGACAAATTGCGAGCGGTCGCTCAGCTGCACACTCGAGCCGTGAGAAACACATTTAAGACCTAAATTATTGCAGCTCTTAATTGTTCATATGCATACAATGTGAGTGCGAAGAGTCGGTTTACGCAACTTTCAGGAGAGGTCGAGCGCTGCTCTATCCTCGACGCCATCAATCTCGGATACCGGTACGCAACAGCAACTCGGCAGCGCAGCATCCGATCAAATTAGCCACAGGAACCAAGATAACAGGGCCAATGTACAAGGTGTCGCGTCGAATACTTCCGCCGTGGAGTCGTCGGATGCGACGGCGCACGCTAAATCGCTGAGCGCGATGGCCAGAGCGCAAGATCGAGTCATGGAGAACACCAGGTCCATCTACGATGCGTTCAGCGCGGCTCAGGAGATCCTTATGCAAGCCGAGTGCAGCCACCATGCGTTGGCCAAATCTATCGAGGCAATAAACAAAATCATTTAGCCTAGAAAATGATTTAACTAGATTACGGTACCATAATGCTGTTAATTATTTAACTAGCTTAAACTAGCCTAATAGATGAGCAACATAAATTGTAACTCATTGTAACATGAGTTCCGATTTTTAATTGCAGTTACGTTTTTTCGGTTAACTAGTTGTGAACAATTAGTGAGTTTTATATTTAACTATCCTTTAGGACTTACCCAGCACTGGTCCAGACGTCCGTTGCATCGATCCCGTTAGTGTTTTCACATGTTACTCATAGTGTTCATGGTGTTTACAAATGTTCGCAATCTTTTCTCACAGACAATTGTATAATATGGAAGTTGGTTCAAAGTAATTGTATTTGTTGCGCAGGATGTGCTGCTCTTGAAAGCCACTTCACAAGCAACATTGCTCTGCCTAAAACAGTGTCACGCCATGCTTCAACAGCAACAACAGGTAGCTATTTACTCAGACTTATTGAAAGCATTTACAATTAGAAGTGCGACCCAAAAGCATTTTGTCACAAATATGCTGGTGTATGAGAAAGAAGTGGTTAAAAAGCGGGATTTAAGCTTTTCTGGCAATTTAGAAAGCATTTTTGAACTGATTCATATTTTTGGGAGATGTTTTTTTATTATCTATAGATAATACATTTTTTGACATAAAAACATCCCTAAAAATTAATTAGTTTAGTAAATAATAAATAGAAATATCTATTTTTAAATAAATAAGATATATGGATGAATCTTATCTATTGATTATTTATTAATAAATCTTAGCAAGAAATATGCAATGGACATTTATAAATACGTTATTTAAAGCTTTTTCTTATTTGCTCAAGGCCACGTCATTCATCCAGACGGGCGTGACTGGCGGAGCAATGATGGAGTGGATGGATCCCTTTTCTTACTCACTGTGATAATCTGCTTATTCTGTCATTCCAATAACACCCACTTGCATTAGAAATTGTCATGATTAGAGCGTACCTTGGACCATAAAAAATCTATTGTTGTATATGGTCTAAGGAACGAATGCTGTGCACGACAAGTGGACAGCAGTATGGTGGTTATGATTTAAATCCTGTTTTGCAGAAATTGGAACAGCGTTAGTTTGAACAAAAACCTGCCAACCAATGCGATCGAAAGCAACTTGCCACTGTCATTTATTGCTGATACTGAAGGTCCACTCTTTGTGACTTTCAAATTCAAATTGAAATATGTGGATGAAAATATTCAATACACATCCGTTTTGAAAAGATAACGTCGATGATGTCAACTCCGAAGACGAAGTGAGCGACTCTGATGAAGTCATGGAGCTCGACATCGGGTCCGGTGAAGAGCACCGCGCTGTTACTTTGCAACTGCTGTCGCAGCTCAAACTGGGCATGGACATGACGAGGGTAAGATATTTTTCTTGTTAGAATTGGAAGTAGTCTTGATGGTTTCCAACTGGATCAATGTATTTATTCTGTCTCGTTGTTTACGAACAAGGTGGTGCTTCCGGCGTTTCTGCAAGAACCGCGATCCTTACTCGAAATGTACGCCGACTTCATGCGACATCCTGATATGTTCGCGAGGATTCCTAAAGAGGAGGATCCTGAAGCTAGGATGCTATCCGTCGTCGAGTGGTATCTCACTGCTTTCCATTTCGGAAGAAAGGTAAACTGGCGACTTGCCGGCTTTACAGCAGCGTGGTATTAATTCGGAAGAGGGACGACGTACGTCATGGGTTCTTTGATCGTAGGATGGCTCCGCCAAGAAGCCGTACAATCCAATCCTGGGCGAGTTGTTTCTCTGCTCTTACAACCTGGACGGCGAGCAGAAAGGCTCCGGGGATGAAGTCGTCAAAGGAGCCAAATTGAAGTTCATTGCTGAACAGGTTTCACATCATCCACCAGGTAGATCAGTCTTTGTGAATATGATCGTAGCTGTGTTTTGATTTCTTTCTCTTACATATTCTGCAAGTTTCTGCATTCTATGTGGAGAGCTCGAGTCGAGATGTGTTCCTGAATGCGTCCATGGAGACCAAATCAAAATTCATGGGCATGTCGGTCGGAGTCAACATTTTAGGCGAAGGTCTGCATACTCTAAATGGTTTTGTGTTGAAAATCATGAATGCTTGCCGAGTGTTGATTTATGTTCGTCTTGCGCAGCTGTGCTGAGTGTTCCCCAGTACGAGGAGGAATATTTCATAACGTTCCCGGGTGCGTTTGCACGCTCCATCCTCAGCACACCTTGGATCGAACTGTGCGGCAAAGTGGCCATAACGTGCAACAAGTCCGGCTACTCCGCGTCCATCAACTTTCACACTAAAGTAAAGTATTTATTCATTCATCAATAATCTTTATGAGTTTTGCGAAGGCTGTTGTTGATTTTAGTTTTCCTTTCAGCCTTTCTATGGTGGGAAACTACATCACGTGACGGCTGAAGTGAAAAATGGTGCCGGACAAAACGTCTGCAAGGTTCAGGGTGAATGGAGCGGCGTGCTGGAATTTACATTTCCAAATGTAAGTTCAGCAGAACTGATCTAAAATCGATGTGATTTATGGGTTTCGCAGGTTCAATTCATGCATTAATTGTCTTTGTGCTTTGGTTCTGCTGGGAGCCACGTTCAAAGGACTTTTTGAACCCCTTTAAAAAAATCACCCTCCATGTTTTGAAGCGTGCTTTCAAATTGTACAGGGTGAGCATAAACTGATCGACACGTCCACGCTGCCCGTTTATCGCAAGCGCATTCGACCGCTGAGCATGCAATCCAGCCTGGAGTCTCGCTCGGTATGGCAGCACGTTACCAAACCGATCGTAGAAGAGAACATGACTTTGGCCTCGAAGGCCAAACGAATGGTAAGTGATATGGTTATCTATTAAGTCAGAAGGCATTAATCAAAGATTAAAAAATGACTGGTCAAAGAAGCTTACTTAACATATCGATTGAGTATTAATCTAATTAAGCTAACCAAATATCTTAATTGTACAGAATTGTTGTTCTAATTAACCTGCATTTGAAATTGCAGGTGGAAGAGTGCCAGCGCTACCGAGCAAGACAGAGAAAAGAAACGGCAAATCATTTTGCTCCAAGATACTTTCAGATGGTTGGCGACACTTGGACTTCAAAGCTTTGAAATATTTCAATTGACTGATTTGAAAAATATTTTCTCTCCATTGTTCTTTTATGCACAAAAATCCATGTTTAGAGATAAGGATTTGATTTGAATGAATCATGTTTAGTATGAGTCGACCTAAAGGCAACAATATTAGTCTTGTTTTAGAAACTTATAAAACTACATTCCAAAAGTACGCGTAAAGCAAGTAATTGTAACTTACGCGTATTTAGAACTGGAATTTATAAATAAACAAATGTATTGCGCCACATTTTGTTTTGTACGTTGGCAACAATATTTTGGAAAATTTGCAAAATATTTGAGCCAAAAATTAATTAACAAGAATATTTTGTAAAAAAATCCATGGGAAATTTAGGAGGACTGTCTGGGCCAGCTAGATCAAGAGTTCATATCAGTAACCGCGTACTCAACCACAAAGATCGTGTCCAAGAAAAACAATTTATTGGTTTGATTATGGCGTTGTTTGGGTCATTGCATGTACAGATTGTACTCCGACCGTATATATCCTAGTAAGTTAACAACTTCTTTTCAATTAAGCAGGCCTGGCGGCCTGGATTAGGTTTAGTGTTGTTATCGAGGCTTCTGTTATGCCGTATTGCTTTTGGCCAATTCGATGTCATTAAGGGCCTGATGAATTCGAAACTCTGCGTAAAACGTTGCATTGATTCTGTTTTGTTTGTTATGCCACAAAGTTAGAAGTAAATTCAAGTGTTAATTTGTCTTGACAATAACAAAAAGGTTTGGAAGAAACAGATGTTCAAAATGGAGGCTTACTTTGCTTTCTCGAAGTACTTCGCGGACTTTTCATACTGCTTATTATTGTAGTAAATGAAGCCAATTTCCATGGAAGCGCAAGACACTATATAGTGATCTTCGTTGATCTCTTCTTGACTGTTACGAGAAAACAACTACAATAAATGACGGGCATTCATTTCGAATACATGTTTGTGAAGCTTAAGCATCTTAGAAACTCAGATGGGCCTTTACTGTTCACTTACTTGCTGAGTATTTCAAGGAATAACTTCTTGGCGAGGTTGGGCTTGAGAATTAGGGTGAGACACAACCCCTTGAGCAACAACGCCATGCAATAGTGGTCCATGTAAAAGGGAGATTCTGAAATTTAATTATAATTCGAGAGTTTTGCATTTCATAAATGGGACTACAGGACTTACCTTTTAAAGGGGCCTCGCGAAGTTGATCTAAACTGGCATTGATGTTCTGCAGGATTGGTTCCAGAATGTCCATTTTGCCGTGTAGACATTTCAAATAGTTCCACGCATACATCACCTCCTGAAAAGAACAACCGATGGTGAACTTAGCATTGCCAAATAAGGATAAGCACTCAAAATATACAACGAAATAAAACAACTATGTTTTCTGACTTCAATATTTACATAATTGTTTTACTATTAGGTTCACATATGACCATGCCTACCGTTCAAGCGCTATAACCCGAGTCTAAAAAAAAGGTATTTATACTTACAAATGCAGGCATCACGAGGAAATTGCCTTCAGAAATGAACCTTTCAGCTCTGCCAGTGAAGTACGTCTCAGGAGGGAGGTATTTTCCAGCAAGGGTAAGTCGTTTATGCGGAACTGTCCTGATAATTCCAAGCGTGAAGTATGCTAGAGGTCATTTTTTATACCCGCTGATCGAGTCGCAAATCTACCCAATTCCCCTGGTCATGCAGTACCTCATGATGGATTCCACTTCCTTGCGCTCTTCGGGTGTGAGGTCGTCGCACAGCAACATGGCCGCTGCCTTCATGTACAGAAACGAGCAAATAGACCACGAGCTCTCCTTCAACAATTTGTCTGTGAACATTATGGCAGCTCGATAGTTGCCGATAGCTCTGAAATTAGCATGCATGCGAACAATTGTCCTACTTTACTATACCCTATTTTGCACAACAAAGCTAAACAAGAGGAAAGAGCAATTGGGCTCCCTGATTTATGGTATATTACAAATTGCTGTAATAGAGCTCGATGTAGACAATCTGATGAAATTGGGTCCAATCACCCGGTCCACTGATGGCCCTGTCGAACAACTCGATGGCCTCCGCCACGTTTCCTCTCATGTACTTGAGTCTTCCAGCATGGAACAACGCCAGGGTGCTCTGACATGTTTTGCCACAAATAGTGAATCATAGTGATCATACATGCGCATATTACGGTACTTGAGAACTTACTTGAGGATATTTGTCGCTGAAGATTGGCAGCATATCCGCTATTTGGTCTATTTCAGAATCAGTCAATCCATTTCCTTGACAAAAAACAAAGTGTTTAATGAATAATGAATGAAAAATCAACTTCGTACATGCATGCAGATAAATTAACGATCGAGGTGTATACCCAGTATGTAGCGGATATTATTGTAGTACGAGAACATTGCCAACGAGCACAGGATACCGGAGAAGGTGCCTTGCATTTCATGGCCAGTCTTGAGAAACTTCAAACCCAACTCCTACAATTTCAGAAATCTTATCATTTTTGGTTTCAGTTATGAAATGACTCATGAATAATTTTTTGTTTGTTTAATTAAGAGTTTCTCAAAAACCCATGCAATTACTCTGTTGCCAGAAAATCCAACGAATTCCAAAAGCATGAGAAGTCGTTTAGGTACAGACGAAAGCATCTGATTTTCAATATTGGTATTTGTAATTATTAAGCAAAGAAAACTTTTAGAACTACATGAACATGCGACTCTACCGTACACTACAGAGCGACGTATTACCAGATTGAAAAAGCCAAGTCCGAGCTTAACACTAGCTTCAAAGTGCCTCTTCAGTTTATTGTTTGTCCATGTCCGATGTTCCAGGGCGTCGTAACACCTCCTTAAAAAGCGAATTATAAAAGATCGAATGGTCGCACACTCTTAACATGGTCCTAATTAATGACAATCGAGCAACACCGTTATTGAATAAAGTGTACAATCAGCGACTTTTTGACATGGGGATTGGTGACAATTAAAATTACATGTATATGTTGTCTGGATACACTGTATGTTCTGGTTCTAGTATAATGATTAGATTAAATCAAACTGTACTTGTATAACTGGTGCGCACTACGGACGTATAGAGCTCCGCGAACGAAGCTGAGGATGCTCTCGTCCTTCAAAAAAGTCAATATGGCCTTCGCCAGAGAACACTGGGCTTTGAGCGATTCCGAGTGAAGTTCCTCTGTGAAAATTGGAAAAAAGAAATTACAATTTTAAATTTCTAATTGCAATTTAGACGAGAAAGGTTTTTGAAAGTTCAACCCTTCCAAACCTTCAGTGTAAGTGTTATAGTCGATGCTGATGAACAAACGCATCACGGCGTTGTCCAATAGCGACCATCTGTGGCTTCGCGCGTCACACATGGCAATCGTATTGGTCAAACTGTCGATTCCACTCGCTATGTCAGCCTTAATTTGTTTGGTTAAATATGATTCGATCGCAAAAAAACAAAGAAAATTATATAATGTATCGACGGGTTTCTACGTATTGTCTTTATGTGACCCTATATTAAATCTAAATGATTTTTTTCGGGTCATTATTTACCTTGTCGTGAGACATTGCTCCATTTACAAATTCCAGAAATGCATAGGCAGCAGCATGATATATGCTGTCCTTTATGCTTGAAATGAAAAGCATCTCAATTATGTTTAATCAAAGGTTTCCGTTTTCCCAAGCAAAACAGACGACTCATTAGTTAGTAGCCTGAACTCAAAAGTTAGAACTATCTGGGGTAATAACGCAAAATAATAATAGTGCTGGTAAGTAAGGGCAAAAGGGTTTCAACATGTGCAACAAACTTAATAATGTACCGGTACTCCAGCTTACAATGGTTTAACGTGATTCTTAGCTTCTTCATACTTGTTGTCCAGAAATAACTTGAAAGTATCGACAACGAAGTCAGCAGCAGTCAGTAACTGCAAATCCATTGTACTATGTATATATGAAAACGAGATATGCTAGCTCTTAGTACATGCACGGAGCCCATTAATTGTTACAAACTATTATTATTCATATATTCAAAGCCATCTTAAGTTTTGTTTTTGTTTATCCAACAAAAGAAAATGCTTACAAAGGTTCGGTTTGGTCCACGGAAGCAGTGCCGCCATTCTGTGTAAAAATAGTTGATTTATAATAATTCATTAGGCCTATGCTACATGAAGGCTACTTAAGGTGACAACCGTTGGGAAATAGGTTAAAATGTGTAATTCGTTGTCCACTTTTCGTGGTATGTTAAGACGTTCAACGTTACCATGTCGCTCTCAAGCGATGCGTTTTCAAATTTTGAGAATTCCATGCCTAACGTAGATAAAAATATTAAATATTAAAATGGCAAATTTAAATAAAAAATAAATAAATTATAGAACACAAGGCGACTTCAATGCGCGGTCGCCTTGTCAGTGCATGCGATAAAGTAGGAATATGTGTGACTTACCCGATAGATGATAAATATATATGCGGCAGGTCAGTAGGCTAAAAACGTGTTTGTTTGAGAGCTGGTCAATGTCGTCAAACAAAAAGCCTGTTATACAAAAGAGGGGCGTGCGAGCAGAAACATAAAAGCTAATTAAGGACTTAACAACAAACTATTTAGCTAGTCGACGGCCTCTTGGAAACGCAGACAGATGGACGGACAGAATCAATGGACAACCATGCAAACGTTTTGCATAAGGGGGAAATGCTGATCTGCAATGAACGTACGATTCATGACTGTGACGTCGTTTCAGATTTCATGCTGTTTTTGTTGAACACGTGTCATGTTTAAATGCACAGCTGACAGCTGTACACATATTGCAAGGGCGCGCTGCATGTACAATGTATGTCATACTTTCATCTATTTGCCAACTCGCATGTTGTGTTAAACAAGAAACCAAAATAGTCTCCAATAATTATTCTTATATGAAATGATGTAGAAGCAAAAATTGGACAAATTTTGTTTTACATCCTGTTTTTCCAACCAGAAAATGTAAATGTATTAAAAGGTAGCCGAGAAAAAAAAGGATGACTAAAATCACTTTAAAATAATGAAACATAAACAATAAAACTGAAATTGTTTTATTTTGTTTTTTCCTCATAAACCTATTCGCTTTTGTTAAAATATGTTAAGCATACATTATTTAACGATGCTGCGTACAGTCTAATTGCTTCTGGGCCAATTGGATCTCATCCAGGGCCTGGTGGATTCGAAATTCTGCGAAAAATGTGGCATTCATTCTGGATTTTTGTTGTTTGTTGCCACAATGAATACAAACTTAAATTAAAAACAATTAATTTGATAAATCGTGATAATAAAAATTAAGACTTTGTAAGAGTCAAGACAGATTTCAACTTACTTTGCTCTCTCGAGGTATAGAGTAGCCTTTTCGTATTTCGCTTTATTGCAGTAAATGAAGCCGAGTTCCATGAAGGCACAGGACACTAGAAAGTGGTCTTCATTGATGTCTTTTTGACTGTTAAATTTACAATAATTGGTTAGTGTACTATAAAAATTTAAAGATATTTAGCCCAAGAAAATTTTATGTTGATGATTTTTCTTAAATTCAGTTACTTGTTGATTATCTCGAGAAATAGCAGCTTAGCTTTTTTCGGCTTCAGCATGAGGTTGAGACACAAAGCCTTGAGCAACAATCCCATGCAATAATAGTCCATGTAAAAGAGAGATTCTGAAATTGTAATTGTTTTTAAACAGCAATAAGGATACTGTAATGACTCTTTAAAGTATGACAAATGACCTTTGATCGTGCCCTCGCGAAGACCAGCTAGACTCGAATTGATTTTCTGCATGATTGGCTCAAGAATCTCCATTTTCCCATGCAGACACTTCAAATAATTCCATATGTACATAAACTCCTGAAACAAACAGTCTAGCGTGAATTCACCGTTGTACATGTAAAGAATTAATAAAATAAAAAAATAAATAGGCCGCGATAGGTTTAAAGTAAAATAAACTCATGCTTACCAATGCAGGCAACATGAGAAAGTTTCCTTCCGAAATGAACCTTTCAGCTCGACAGGCGACATATGTCTCAGGAGGAAGATATTTCCCGGCGAGAGGCTTCCTTTTCCACGGAACTGACCTGAGAATATAAAACTCATATAACCAGCTGCTAAGTAACGGACTAATGGTATAGATCAATCAGTAGGCCTATGTGGACAGCTGTATACCTCATAATGGATTCTACTTCACTGCGTTCATCGGATGTAAGGTCGTCGCACATCAACAACGCCGCTGCCTTCATGTACCAAACCGAGCAGTCGGACCATCTAGACTCCTTCGACAAGGTGTCCGCAAACTTTGCAGAAACCCGGTAATCGCCGATAGCTCTGAAAGCGCATGCATACAAAGCATTTCTTATTGGAGCATTTATTTGACAACTGAGAGAAACCGCGCATTACAAATGGCAGTTGTAGAGCTCGAAGTAGACTAGCTGATGAAATCCGGTCCATTCACTCGGCGAACTGATGGACATGGCCAACAACTCAATGGACTCCTCCACGTTGCCTCGCACGAACTTCAGTCTTCCAGCATTGTACAATGTTAACGTGCCCTAGCATGTTATTTGGAAGTCCAGATTGATTTGATGAGTTATTGTTGTAATATACTATTTATGTTCATATTGAACTCACTTGAGGATATTTCTCTTCAAAGATTGCTAGCATTTCTTCACAGAGCTTTATTTCAGACTTGGACGATCCATTTCCTGTTAAATAAAAGTTGAAATCATTTGAAACAGTTGCAAATGGCAATTAAACACATTTATTCAATATACCCTAGTTTTTTAAATGTCCATGCAAGACGATGGATGAATAAAACATACCCATTAGATAAAGGATGTTTCCGTAGTAAGTGAAAATCGTCAACGAGCTGATGACACCCGTGAACGTTTCTTGCATTTCGTGACAAGTCTTGAGGAATTTCAGACCCAAATCCTAGAATTTCATCAATTACATCGCCAAAATGGTTTCATATTCTTGGTATTATACAAGGAAGTTAAAGGAACACATATTGTCCGAAAATATACAAAAGATCATAATGGGTATGAGGTCCTCATTATGACACGAAGAATAAAAAAATTCCATTTGTCTGAAGAATTGATTTGTAAAGACAAATTGGTTATTTTGTTGCAATTATTTCTGAAGAAATCTCACTTTGTTGCCAGAAAATCCAACAAATTCCAGAAGCATCAGATATCGCTTGGGCAAAGATGAAATGACCTGAAAGAAAATAATTACCGCCATTTATGATTAAAGTGTAGATACAAACAAATGAAAACCATTTAAACTGTGTGAAATAAAATCTTATTACTAGATTGAACAGGCCAAGTCCAAGCTTAACACCACATTCAAAGTGTCTCTTCAATCTATTATTTGGCCATGTTCGATGTTCCAGCGCATCGTAACACCTCCTTAGAAAGGGGTCGAATTATACAAAGAGCTCAGTTGGACTTGATTTAATTAAGGCATAGGCTTACTTGTACATCTGGTGTGATGTACGGACGTAGAGAGCGCCACGTATGAAGCTGAGAATCTTGTCGTCTTTCACGAAAGTCAAAATGGCCTTAGCCAGATAACACTGGGCTTTGATAAACTCGGAGTGAAGTTCCTCTAAGCAAATACAAAAAAGTAACAATTCATACATTTAGATCGATTTATGATTCAGATGACATAATAATTTGATGAATGGGATACAAACCTTCAGTGTAGGTGTTATAGTCGGTGTTGATGAAAAAATGCATCACGGCGTTGTCGAACAGCGACCATTTGTGTCTCCGCGCATCACACAAGGCGATAGCATTGGTCAAACTCTTGATTGCACTTTCTATGTCAGCCTTTGTTGACGTCAAACAAATTTTGACGAAAATTAAAATTTTTTCGTGCGTTTAATAAAAACAATAATTTTTTAGGAAATTATGCTCGTATTTACTTTATCGAAGGTCATTGCTCCATTGAGATATGACAGAGATGCGTATGCAGCAGCATGATATACGCTGTCCTTAATACTTATGAAATAAAACCATAACAATGTTACGCATTGCCGATTTTGCATAGCGATCAACATATAGCATACATGTATTACTCCACTTCATAGGCCTATGGCCAAGAAACTAGGACTATATTAACTCTAAGGATATGCAGTGGGTTCAATCAAAATTACAATGGTTTCACTCTGTTTTTAGCTTCTTGAAATCGGTTGTTGAAAAGCAGCTCCCAATTGTCAGCAACAAAATCAGCATCAGCCAGCAATTGTAAATCCCTGGCTCTTCATCATGAAAAGGTTGAAAACAAAGTTTCTTATGCTACAGACTATTCATGTTGAAAGCCATTTTTTCAAATAGAAGAAAAGCTTACAGAGGTTCAGTTTGGTCGAAGGCGGCAACAGTATTCTGAAAAAAATGTTGATTGCCAATTATTAGGTATTCTCATTGTACGAGATAAAAATGATAACTTTATGCTGTCCACTTTTCGAGGAACGTTACCATTTCTTTATCAGGCGATGAGTTGTCAAACTTAAGAGTATTTCAGGGCTAGCACGAAAGAAAGCAAATAAAAAATTATTAATCATCATATCTTGCAAACAAATTGTTAATTTAACCAAACAACGTAATAACATAATATAATAACTCATTTGGTTCATGCGTGTAATCTCTACACGCAGGATTGAAATCCTGAAAAGTATGGAAAACAAAGAAACTTTACCTGAGATCACCACTGAAACATCATGTGAGCCGACTTTTTGACAAGAAATCAAACGAGTGAACGACGTCTATAGTTGGTTACTTCCAGTTCCAAAACAAGTGTGAACGCGGGTCATGACCAACTGCAGCCAGCAGCTGTACAAACATAAGTGATGGAGGTGCTGTTCTCTTCATTCACCTATTCGTCAACATATTTACCGCCAGGGGCAAATACCCAAATAGGCCTAGAAGAGCAATTAAATAACGCACGCCAGAAAATGCACTTATCAAAAGGACAATACTTACTGAAATTAAATGTCTATTTTATGTATTTCTATATTAATAAATATCAAACTATGTATATATAAATCGAATTCATTTTGGACAAATTAAAATCTGTTTTTATTATATGAAAGAAGGAAAACAGGCGCTATATGGCGTTGAACCTCCCATAATTTGGAGACAGTTTTTTTCTCTTCTTTCAAAATCAATTGACATCACTCGATTTTCAAACAACAATATTACATCATCAAATATAAAACCGTTAACAAAAAAACTTATGCTCACTAACAAGAACAAAAATGCAAATTAAATTTTTATTATTATTTTTTTCTTTCAATTTGCCGTCATTTGTTTTCACCAAATTCATTTTTCACCCAAACACGATTTATATATATATATTATATAAAAAATTGCACTATACAGATTCACGGCATGATTCCAAGACTTGTAAACTGTGCCAAGAAAATATACACAAGAGAATGGAATCAAGAGTGCCCCAAGCGGGCAATGTGGTTATTCCCAACTTCTCACGCGTGCTGCGGCGCATATGCACATTCTTGAGTTCATGATCATGAAATGCATCGATGGGCGTAGGTACGTGATGATAATCGATTGATCAAATTGTGAGCAAGATTAAATTAAAAAGAGAACGTACTTACGCGTTGCCGGGGACTGTTGAAATATAATCGTATTTAATGGCGCATGGTAAAGTCTTGCGACGAAGAAGAGCGGCTGGAAAAGTCTTGCCTGTAATCCCGTTCGTCCGGCTTTCGCCGCCAGCTGTCGCCATGACCCTGATGAGGCGAGTACGGCCTCATTGGAATGTGGCTGTGGCTGCTGGCACTGCCACCGCCACCGCCGCTGCCACCTTGTGCCATATGAGGCGCGCCAGATGGCGACCAATGCTGTGAATATGAACTATGCATTCCATGATGCTGATGATAACCTCTGCACGCGAGACAAGAAAACTAGGTGAGTATTTAACGTGCAATTGTTGACTTGAAATTGTTCAAGGCTTCAAAAATCTCATCTAAGTATGAAAGCGCTACATGTAAATGGACATTATAACTTGCAGGATTAAGACAGAAAAAAGCCATGCTATTCCATAAATAATGGTTAAAAAAACCAACCTTGGATCTCTCTTTTCCATGCGATCCCGCTCCTTTGGATAAGAATGGCCTGGCCCGTCTCTATTGTAGTGCTGGTATTGACCACCGCCGGGTCTGTCACGTCGACGATCCAAAGTATACCTAGAAAACAAAATGTCGACTCTTAAAAGCAGAATGAAGCAGGCTCTAGATTTCACATTTCCACATCTGTTTTCCTTCATATTGTTTCATCTCACAGGAAATACTTTTATACTATGGTCAAAGTGTAAATGATTGATGACTAATTAACTATGCAGTTATGACATTTACCTGTCTTTGTGTTCACGCATTTCGTGGGATTGAGGAGGCCATCTGTCCTGCGTCGGTATAGAACCACTTGGTGGAACACGGTGCGGCATTGGATAGCCTCCGTGTAACTTTGGCCCATGTCGAGGTATTACATTGAATCTATAATTAGGCAACAAGTCACAAGGAGATTAGTTATTTAAATTAATTACATATTAGAAATTCCAAATTAAAAGTAGTCCTACACATCTATGGATAAAAACAAACAAAGGATATTCAGGATTAGAACCCATGATTGACAAATTTAAGGCTATGGGTATTCATTCCGCTGTGGAAGCGGACATCATGGTCACACACATTGAATAAAACAATGAAGTTTTCGTGAAAGGTTCTAATAGCTAAAATCTTTCCTTTTATGTATGTAAAATTATTTATTGCTTATGAGAACTTACTCTTCCCAATTGTCGGACCTTTCCTTATTTCTTTCTGCCCAATTATCGCTACTGCTGAATGGTCGCTTCAAAGGAAGATCTCGGCTGTTAGGCGTTTGATGATCAACCACGCGTCGTTTCACAGGTGTCTGCGGAACAGGAGGCGGCTCCACCACAGGCTGCAATTGAGAATCAAAATGATTACATTACTTCATACTAATTGAACATCTTTCTTTGTGATATCACTGCTGGTTTGTAAAAAAATTGATGAATTACCTCTTCCTTGATTTTCTCTTCTTTTACTTCTTTCTCACCCCCGGATGTCTTCCTAGCAGCCACCTGCTTGTAAAGCTTGTAGAGTTTTTTCGCGTCATATTCCGTAAATTTGGACACGAAGTACCAGAGATTGCTAGAATTATAAATCAGAACATATTAAAAAGGACGCATGGGAGAAACCTACATTTGAATTGATGAACCAACCTTCTCCATTCTTTGACTTTCTCAGGATCGTCGTACATCTTCAGACATTCGTTGATGCGGTCGCCGATTTTCAAGAGACATTGCCTCGTGTGATTCAGTTGCTCTTTCTTGGACAAATTCTTGTCGGCGCTGTCCAGCTGTTTGAGCGCCCTTTTCACGGGCCTCATTTTTTCTTTGCACTAATAGATGATTGGTCAAAGGTAAGAATGATGTTTTTCTGACTAGGATCTAACGAAAGTAAAATGTTGATAAATAAATTAAACTTACTTCATTAAAAACACCGGGGTCAAAATCACCAATTACGTCGATGGCTACTGGCTCAAAATTTGCAGTGAAGTGCATAGGGCCAGATGCGTCGTTCGCCTTATTCCGGTCAGCCATCTTTTTGAGTCTTTCCTTCTTGCCATCTTTAGTGCCATCGTCCCGTGATCGTTTTTTGCCGTCTTCGTCTTTCACGTTGGCAATACCTTGGCTGTCATGGTCGGCATTCATGTCTGCGTCTCCAGTCTTTGCTCCTTTTTTGGCTTTTGGTGTCTTTGATTGAAAAAAATACAATTAAATTTAGCAATCACTGTTGATAACTAGGGCAGCCTAAATTATTGCTCTTAGAAAAATCATTGCAATCAATGCAACGAAAAAATGTTGAGAAAATGTGAAATCGTGGCACTTGCCGAAGATGGAGAATTTGTATCGTTGCTGTCCTCATGGTCCACAGTGGCTTTACTGAGAACTTTTTGTTCTCTAGGTTTTCTTTGTCGCTTTGGTCTTTCCTGTAGAAAAAATGAAAAAATAGATTTTTGCAAAGCTAATACTATAAAAAAATGCCTGGTGATGGCACACTTACCAGGCCTTTTAGCTGATCAACTAGCCTGGCTAGCACTTTTAGGAGATAATCAGCTCGAGTCTGAAGATGCTTTCCCTGGGGCTTGCAATCTCCATCGGGTAAAATCTATAAATATAAAGCGAATTAATGAGATATTTGCATAACGGATTTGTCTTTATATATTTGTTATAAATATTTGTTTCAGATAAAATTAAAAAAAATTAAACTTACTTTATCAGCTAGCCCGATTGTAGGGTCCATTTTAATAGCTTCCCAATTCCCCAAACCATAGTCGTAAATTCCTCGCAAAAGCTTGGAATCGTCTTCAATGCCCCACGACATTCCCCAATGGCTTTCTTTACAATGGAAGTTCAAAAGCCACCTGATAAAATAACAAAGAAAACATTATATCAGCCTTTTAAGACCAAACATCACTTGAGAATATTAAAAAAATAAAAAATATAAATAATGAACAATGTCCAAAAAAGGGCCTACTTTTGCCTCTCTGACGTGTCAGACGGAAGAATTATGTCCAAGGGTGCGAGTTCTGCTTCACACGTGAGAACTGATTTGGCATTGACCGTGACACCAGAAAGCTTGAAGGATGGTCCACGGTCCCGCCGTTTCCCTACTAAGGTATGGAATAAAATAAATAATTAGCATTGAGCTCAACTTATATTTTGATAATGAATTTAGGAGGCCTACCAGGCAAACTGCTCTCGTCATTTTGATTGTTTTCCAACTTGGACTGGTACTCTTTCATTGCTTCTTCGCAACAGGTTTTTATCGTTTCACCCAAATGCCGCAAGTCAGCCAAAGGTTTTTCTTGAAGTTCTGCATCGCATGCAATGGCTTCCAAACTTTAAAGAATAAACATATGACCATTAATTTCACGGAATCGACAACTAGACAATAACCATGATCTAAGATCTAATTCAATAAATAAAACATAAATAATTAATTATATACATTGTATGCAATGTACAGTATACGAGCCATATTATTTATTATACAATTGTATATATTATTATTATATTAGATATTTATATAGGCCTGCATAATAATAAATATAATTTTTTATACGAGCCCATAATACTAGTATAATAAATAAATGAATAAATTACCGTTTCAAAGGAGTTGCAAATTTCTTGTAGCTTCGCACAAATCGTCGCACTTCAGCGTCAGAAAATCCTTTCATCGTGTCTCTAGCAACGGTCCGAGGCCTTCCTCTTTTTCGCGGCCGTTCATTTGCATCAGAATCATCTCCGCTGCTCTCCGTCGAGTCAGTTCTTCGCCTACGTTTTGGCCTCTCATTGTCACTACTGATATGATCGACCTATGAGAGTACATGCATAATACGTCACTGAATTACAAATTTCATAAATTAAATTTGTATTTTTCAATCAACAAATGCATGATGAATCCATAAGCAATTTAAAAGGGATTTACATTTTTTACAGACTTCCTGCTTCTCGGTGGCAAATAAAGATCTTCCATCTCTTTCTGCCGTTCCTCTTCGTCGATTTTATTTCGAATGACTTCAGGAATGATGTCGTCCCATTCCTTATGAGAGGACTTGGGAGGCTTCGGCACGTCATCTTCATCCCATGCAGCAAAACTGGCCACCTATTATCGGCAAGAACAACGACTTGTATTTTGTAGTTTAGGGTCGTTTAAATAAATTGCTGATGCTGCTGCTTACCTTAAAGGCAGATAACAATTCATCTCCAACAGTGGCAGGTTGCTCGTCTCTTGTCTCTGCTCTTCTCAGTATCTCATCAATGTCCACCTTGATTCAAAAAAAAAACCCCCAAAGATTATTCATTTCAATACATTTGCGCAAACAAACGCAATTCGAATAAATAGATAATAGAAAGCCTTACATGTGGATCAGAAAAATCATCTTCAGCCTCCTTGAAAAGTTCCTCAGCACCAAACTTCAAAATGGCCGCCAATTCCTCTTTGTTGAAAGGCGTGTTGTTCCTTTTTTTGCAAATAAGACACAATTATGTGTAAGAGTAATGGAGAGAAATGTTTTGATGACGTTTAATTAGACTTTACCTGGAAGGTTCACTTTTAGACAACACAGTTCGGCCTGTTGTGTCCATCCTTTGAATGACTAAGTGATCCAAAACCATTTTGCGTTTGGCCCTCTCGATAATGTCCTCTTCAACACTTCCCTTAGTGACTAGCCGGTAAATATTTACCTGGAATAAAGCAATTAGTCATTAATTATTATAAATAATGTAATAATAATGAAAATCTAAAGATAAATACCTGATTCTTTTGACCAATTCTGTGAGCACGAGCTTGTGCCTGCAGGTCATTCTGTGGATTCCAGTCACTGTCAAAGATAATAACAGTGTCCGCTGTTGCCAAATTAATGCCGAGACCGCCAGCTCTCGTAGACAGAAGAAAGCAAAAATCCTACAAGAAGAAAGGATGGTGGTAAATTTACATGTCCCTATGCATTTCGCAAGTCGATTCGTATCGATCACATACCTGTGATCCATCGGCGTTAAAGTGATCCAGAGCTTGGCGACGAAGTTCTCCTTTCACTGATCCATCCAGCCGTTGGAATGGAAAATGGCGGAGCTGAAGATACTCCACGAGGATGTCCAACATGCGAACCATTTGCGAAAAAATGAGCACCCGATGGCCAGTCTCTCTCAGGCGACAAAGAAGTTTGTCCAACAAAACCAATTTGCCACTGCTTCGTATTAAATGCTGAAAAACCATGTCCAATAGATTAGAAGAGGACAGACATTCGAATAAAACTAATTTAGATTATGATCAAATATTTTAAATTTTAAATTTCTCTTAATCGGTCTGGAACTCTGGTTAGTGGCAGAAAAAAAATACAGAAGCCACTGGTGTGATTCAAACCTAGGATTAAATGCTAAATCCAATGATTTGATAAAAGCTTACAGTTAAAGGATCCAAGCCGCCATTTGTAGCGTCTGGAGGCCTAGTGAGAAAGCTGTGGTTACAGCATTTCTTCAACTCCATCACGACGTTAATGAATCCACTCATGTTCCCCTTTAGGCCTTTGCTCAAGGCTTTGTAGTTTTTCGTCAAAATCCATCTAGATGCAGAAACAAACCAAACAGCCAGCTGAATAAATTGGTTTAAAGTACATTTTAAAACTGGTTTTAAATATTTCTTGTCTTCTTTCGAACTATTGATTCTTTCTAGTAAATAATCACATCTTGGCTTTCAACATTACCTAACTATAACGAACCTAGCAAAATTAAATACACCCAATTAATGGGAATGGAATTAAAATACGGAGTAGGGTACTCACTTGTAATACTGTTTCTGAATCGATGTCATCTCGACGCGCAATATCTGCTCCACTTTGGCGGGAAGAGACTTTTCAACGTCTTTCTTTACCCGTCTTAAAATGAAGGGCTCCAATTGTTTGTGCAATTTCGAATATCCCTTTTCAGCAGCCCCGATGTGCTCCTGCTCGAATACTTCCCACGAATCGAACCTGCAACGAATTGAAACAAAGCTCGTTTACAAATCAAGATGAAAACAAAGTTTTCTGAAAGATTAATCATTAGGCGTTAGCAAAATATGCGATGATGTGCTCACTTTTCCCTCATGATAAAATGCAGCAGCGACCAAAGCTCTTTCAGAGAGTTCTGAAGCGGCGTTCCAGTAATCAGCAGACGATGATTCGTATCGAACTCTATCAGGGATTTGTAAAGCAAAGAATCATCGTTCTTCAGGCGGTGAGCTTCGTCAACCATAAGAACTGCCCAACTCACACCGCCCAGAAAACTCTGTAAACATTTAAATCATAAGAAATCAAGAAATGCAACTTGAAAATTAAACACTTTTTTTATGAAACTAAATCTATTTTAGAACTTGCCTTGTCCTTAAGCAGGATTTCGTAAGTGGTCAGCAGAACATTAAATTTCAACCTCTTGTTACCAGGGTGGCACCACTCATACTGACGAATCTAAACAAACATACAAAAAACCAATTAAAATAATCTACCTCTTAAACATACAGTATATGCAGTTATGAGTATTCTGACGACTAGTGCCAAATACCGTGTTTCGACTGCTGACATCGCCCAAGTAGACTACAAAGTTCATTTCCGGGGCCCATTGTTCGAATTCCTTCTGCCAGGACGCCATCGTGGACAGTGGCACGACAAGCAGGAACGGACCGTAGAGCTGATGCTGGTTGAACAAGTATAGGAGATAGCATATCGTCTGGATGGTTTTACCCAAACCCATTTCATCGGCAAGAATTACGCTATTTTCCCTGGGAAAAAGAATCATAATTTGTATGTCAAATTTAACTAGAAGAAAGGTTGACAGGCTAAGGGTTATAACTTACAAGGGACAAACTTGAGCGCGACTTGAGACTAGCTCCATATAATTTTAATTTATTGGAAAGCGAGTAGACTTAAAAATCAACTCACTTGCACCATGAAAGTACCAGCCAATTCAAGCCATCCAGCTGGTAGTCTCGCAGCACATACGTGTCGTTACTGCCCATATATTTTGGCTGCGTCTTTACAGGAACAAACTTGGGTCGCACTTTTAGAACCTGAAACAATTTACATGAATGTAAACTCAACAGAAATGTAAGCAAAAAAATAATCGAAATAGGAGTTAAGACAAACAAGTGACAAAATACCAACCTTGCAGACTTTAGATGGGATTTTCTGCGACTTGAGTCTGGTGTGGTAATCATTCACGTGGGTCTCGAATGTTTTTGTTATCAGCTGACCATCTTCCCATGTACAGTCCGAGTAGGGCAATCCAGCCCACTTGCACAGGTAATCAGGATGTCCAGTCTCTGATTGTTTCTCATTGGAATGAGCTATTAGAAAATAAAAGGGGGTTTCAATAAGTTATGAATGAGCAAAACGTCCGGATGATGAAAAGGTACTGAAGGGAAATAACTAACTAACCAATTAATTAGGACTGACAAAAAGGTAAGCAAAATGTATTGTTAATAATCATTAGACAATAAATTTTGCTTCCCTTTACTTAGTCCTAATTAATTGGTGACTTAGTTAAAACCAGACCAAGATTACAACAAGGTTAGAAGAATCTCGCATCTTATAATAAATAAATACCACGTACATATAATGCGTTCAACATTCATGTGACTTTGTCGCAGCTCCAACGTCATCTCCAATTGGCATTCGTAATAATCAATGTCCTCCGGTGTTGCAGCGTCCTTCCTAAAAATATATAAAAACAAACGCAGATTAAAACTAATCCTTATAGAATAAAGATAAGCCTAGTTACAGGTACCGGTATTCGCGACTGTAATAGATATAAAAACTCACCATGCTCGTAGTTCTGCTTCTCTTTTCAAGAAGTTCTCCATCTTCTTGATTCCTTTGACTTTTTGGTTTCGCAAGCTGACCTCACTCTCCCACGTGTTGTGAATGTGAGACCAACCTTTCCATTTTATTAGATACTGGCGTTCGGTTTTTTCCTCCGGGGGTGGCTGGACGTCCTTCTCGGGATTGCTCGGCTCTTCCGCAGCGTACACAGTCGTCAGCGCTCCGGTATCTATAAACACATTCATAATGTATACCATGTAATACAATTCCCCTTTAAAGGCAATGTTTAACATTTTTCCGCTTGAGTTTTGGCCTTACCTCCTTTTTTTCCAAGACGAGACTCTAAAACCTTTTCGATCGTCTCAGCATTGTCCACTTCAGGCACAACGACAACCGAATAGTCCACTTCAACGAGTTCATCCGAATCTGTGGCTCCTGGGCTTTCCTCTTTGTAACTGAAGACAAAAAGTAATACCATTGTCAATCTTAAGTAAAGCTGAAACATGGATGTCAAATTGGCATTTGGCAATGACCTGATTTTTGAAGAAACTCGTCTGGATGTACTTCGCCTCCTTTCGGCTTCGCTTCCCATTTCATCATCATCGGAGGAAAGCCGCTTTCGTTGCCGATTGTTCAACGTCCTGTTCTTGCCGAACCCTCTCGTAGATGGCTTACCGCCAGATAACCTTCCTACACCATAAATTGGCGAAAAAAAACAAAAACATTAGCAAATGTTCTCCAGCAAGTGAGAAATAATATGAATATATACATGTATATTAAAAAGCAGACACTGGGTTTGCTTTACCTCGATGAGGAAGGAGTCGGCCTCTACCGGAGCCTGGTTTTTGTTTTGGCTGCGGGCTGCTTTCCTCTTCACTACTGGCAGACGCACTGCCCTGCCAGTCACCAGAGCTTAAATAAATACACAGAAATGTTGTTGGCCCAGGAGGATAATAGACAAAAAATCTTTTCCCACAAACAGAACTAAAAAAAACATGACTTACTCTCTTTTTCCTTTACGTTGGTCTTTCTCACTGGCATCAGACTCGTCCCTGATGTTATAGCGCTTTGGTTCTTTCCGGGATCGATTTGATCGCCGAACGCAATCAGGAAATTCTTCCCATAGCTAGCACACGAATGCAGAATTGTCAGCAAACTAAGGAATGTGACCCCAAAAATAACTTAAAGGGGCATTCCCCTTACAAACAATAAAATGGAATAAAATATTTC
>JAQIYI010000242.1:0-23823 GCA_034700265.1 Polyzonium germanicum
AGCTCCGAGGATTTGAATAAGGTAAAATAAAATGTAATCGCCTTTTCAACAAAAAATAACCACTAAAATAGCGTACCAGGTATGAAGTTTTATTTCTTGATGAACCAAAGGCTGACGGTGAAGTGTCCGAAATGGAAACCGAAATGACGGACCTTCAAGAAGCCGCGACTCTCTTCGAAGTGAACATAACGGATTTCAAGTATCTACGGCAATGTAGACGCGACATACGACTTTTAAAGGTAAGTACAAATTCAAGTGGCAAATGAGTGAAAACAATTAAGCCGCTCTACTGAACCATCCTATAGAACTTGTGGGACTACACGTTGATGGTTCGAAGCTCGATCGAAGAGTGGAAGAAGACCCCGTGGCGAGACATCGACATCGAGCAGATGGACTTAACGAGCAAGAAGTTCGCCAAGGACATTCGAGCTTTGGACAAGGAAATGCGACCGTGGGAGACGTTCGCGCATCTCGACATGACCGTCAAGAACCTGCTGACCGCATTGCGAGCCGTCAGTGAGCTGCAGAACGCGGCCATCAGAGAGAGGCATTGGCAACAGCTGATGCAGGCCACTGGAGTAAGTTCAAGCGTCTCCTTAAAGAAGATAACAATCTTAAGACTTGACTCGAGACCGACACTCAAGCCAAGCACGTTTGATGACGCAATTCAAATGGGCAATTCTCATGTGCTTGGATTGAGACATGACCGGACAAAGGACTACCGTAGTTGACACAACGTTTTGCGTCGTTGCATGGACAATCAAAAGGTCCGATTTGTGATGGACGTTCATACAAGTTTGGCCGATCTGCTGGCCCTCAATCTGCACAACTTTGAGGACGAAGTCCGTTGCATCGTCGACAAAGCCATGAAGGAGATGAGCATGGAGAAAGTGCTGAAAGAGTTGAACGTTACTTGGTCGCAGATGGAGTTTGAATACGAGCTTCATCCGCGCACCGGATGCTCGACGCTCAAGGCAAGCGAGGACCTTATTGCCGTCCTCGAAGACAACCAGGTACGTCCGCCTGATTCCAAATCAACTTATATCAAGTAAATTAGAAAGACAGATGAAAACGTCAAACTATCAAGGATGACATACCTAGGCTGAGGCAGTTCTAATAAAATGGCATTTAAATGCAGGTTCAAATGCAGAACATCATGTCTTCCAAGTACATCTCTCACTTCTTGGACTCGCTCTTGGACTGGCAAACAAAGCTAACGCTCACAGATCAGGTAATCACGATCTGGCTAGAGATTCAGCGCACTTGGCTGCACTTGGAGAGCATCTTCATCGGATCCGAAGATCTGCGGCTGCAACTTCCAGAGGACTCGAGTCGTTTCGACACTATCGACAAAACATTCAGAGTTTGTAGCGGGGTTTAAAATGTTGTTGTTTTTAAACTCAATTTAGTATCTCAATTAACAAGTGTGTAACAAATGTGAAATTCCATTCTCTCAAAGAGCCTGCTGGAAGAAACGAGGAACTGCAAGAACGTCATCAAGGCCACGAATCGCGAAGGCCTTCTGCCTAAGCTAGAAGAAATACAGAAAGAGCTGACCTTGTGCGAGAAGGCTCTAGCGGAGTACCTGGACACGAAGAGACGAGCCTTTCCTAGATTCTACTTTGTGTCGTCGGCGGACCTGCTGGACATCCTGTCCAAC
The DNA here is from genome assembly GCA_034700265.1 of Polyzonium germanicum. Lineage (NCBI taxonomy): Eukaryota > Metazoa > Arthropoda > Diplopoda > Polyzoniida > Polyzoniidae > Polyzonium > Polyzonium germanicum. The sequence continues at coordinate 1,661 of JAQIYI010000242.1, forward strand.
GGAAACCAACCGACACTGGTGATCAGTCGCATAAGAATATTCAAAAGCATGCAAAACGCACGCACAGAGGCATAATTAGTCTTATCAGGTTCGCGTAATTTCTTCAGATCATGCGACACATGAGCAAACTATTCGACTCGTTGGCGAGCTTGAAATTCGCGGACGAAGCCGAAAAAGGCGACAACGCCACTCGAGCCATTGGCATGTACGCAAAGGATGGTGAATACGTGCCCTTTGATAGGGAATGCAACTGTACTGGTCAGGTGAGCCATCAGGCGAACACCAATAGTTTGTGTTGAAAGAAGATTTCAGTTAATTTGGTTTGATGGATTTTTTGCAAACGGCGCAGGTTGAGACGTGGCTCAACAGAGTTTTGTCAACGATGAGAGCGACGTTGAAGTCCTACCTCAGAGATGCCGTCAAAGCCTACGAGGAAAAAGCTCGAGAACAATGGCTTTTCGACTATCCGGCTCAAGTGTCGCTAACTGGCACTCAGATATGGTGGACGAGCGAAGTGAACAACGCTTTCGCTCGCTTCGAAGACGGACTGGACAGTGCTCTAAAGGATTACTACAAGAAGCAGGCAAAAAAAATCTATCTCTATTGTTTAGTCATGACAAACGAAAAAAAAAGGACATTCTTGGAAGACGACGAATAATGCCTTGTTGAAAACTTAAAAAGATCCAGCAACTGAACACGCTGATCACCATGTTGCTGGGCGAGCTGACGCCAGGTGACCGTCAGAAAATAATGACCATCTGCACGGTCGACGTGCATGCTCGAGACGTGGTCGGCAAGATAGTGTCCAACAAGGTGGAAAGTTCGCAGGCGTTTCTCTGGCAGTCTCAGCTGCGACACAGGTCAAGAGTCTTGCGAGCCTAATTTCTTGTTGATGATCCAAAGAGGGTCCGGTCCATCTTAATTGTCTTCTGGACTGGAATTATTCGCAGATGGGACGAGACGGAGCAAGACTGCTTCGCAAACATCTGCGACGCGGAGTTCAGATACGCCTACGAGTATTTGGGAAACACTCCTCGCTTGGTCATCACGCCATTGACGGACAGGTTAATAAATACCGCACAAAGGGGAAATTCTAGCCTAACGCAAGAAAATCAATTGAAAAACTTGGTGCACATCATCCAGGTGTTACATCACTTTGACTCAATCCCTGCACTTGATCATGGGTGGAGGCCCAGCAGGCCCAGCCGGGACTGGGAAAACCGAGACGACGAAGGACTTGGGCCGAGCTCTAGGATGCATGTGAGTAAAGCAAGTGCGTTGAAAGCAAAAGCTAAAAAAAATAAAAGGAATTTGTTGAGCTAAGATGTGCCAAAGAGTACGTATCTTAGCATTGAGGAATTCATTTTCCGCGTTCACATGTAAAAGCTAAGATAAACATGTACAAGTAGGGTACGGAGCGTACAACTATAAGGTATTTTCAAATAAAAAGATTGTTTATTTTACGCCACTTATGTTTTTTACTCCAAGTTTTACTTTTAGCTTTTACTGTGAACCAATGATGCCAAAAAGAATTTCTGCTTTTAACAATGACGACATCCATTTATTATCGATGTGCAGGGTCTACGTCTTCAATTGTTCTGAACAGATGGACTACAAGGTAGGTTTAAAACTAAACAGTTTCTCGTTCCAAGGAATAGACATGGACTGTAGTTAGATGAAACGAATTCTAGTCCCTTCCTTCCTTCCTTCATTCCTCGGTGACTGTGGGTTCGAATCCCGCGCATACCACATGGTTGATTAGTCTTGCAAATTGCATTAAAAATAGTGATTTAATTCCAAATGCTTACTAGTCGTGCGCAAACCTGTTCAAAGGATTGGCAATGACCGGGGTGTGGGGATGCTTCGACGAGTTCAATCGAATCTCCGTCGAAGTGCTGTCCGTCGTCGCCGTCCAAGTCAAGTCGATCTTGGACGCGATTCGAGACACCAGCAAAGACACGTTCGACTTCATGGGCGAGGAAATTAAGATCGATCGAGGCGTCGGAATGTTCATCACCATGAACCCAGGTTACGCCGGACGCACCGAACTTCCAGGCAATGTCAAGGCCCTGTTCAGGTCAGTTACTCGTAGATCGTCGTGGCCACCAATCATCAGAATTCTAATTGCGTCTGAAAGCTAGTTGATTGAAGATTTGGTTTTTTTATTAAAGACCTTGCGCCATGGTGGTGCCCGACTTCGAACTTATCTGCGAAATTATGCTCGTCGCCGAAGGTTTCTTGGAAGCCAAGAAGTTGGCCCGGAAGTTCATCACATTGTACACGCTGTGCAAAGAACTTCTGTCACAACAGGTGATTGCGAATAAACAGAAATTGAAATCATTTCAAATTTTACTGAGGAAGATTTTTCACAAACCGCGATGCATTCCAACTTTTCAAGGATCACTATGACTGGGGTTTGAGGGCCATCAAATCGGTTTTGGTCGTGGCAGGGTCATTGAAAAGGGGCGATCCAGGAAGACCTGAGGACCAAGTAAGATTTACTTCACTGGTAACATCTAATGCGACTAATATGTCAGCGCGACCCACGACGGAAGCGTGTGCGATTCAAGTCGTTCAATCGCTTGGACAATTAAAATAAAAAATAAACAATAATTGTAAAATAATAGATATCAAAATGAATCAATTCTTATTATCCAATGATGTCCAAAAGGTTCTGATGAGGGCTTTGCGCGACTTCAACATCCCTAAAATCATCACTGAAGGTATGATTTAAAGCTAATTTGATCTTTTGATTGGCCTTGGTTAATTTTCTAAGTCTTCAAAAGATGAAGAAAATTATTTTTGAAAAATGTTTTTGCAATCCGTGCAAATTTCAATAAAGATCTTCCAGTCTTCATGGGACTCATTGGAGACCTATTTCCAGCCTTGGACGTTCCCAGAAAACGCGAACTCGACTTCGAAGCGAGCGTCAGAGAAGCCTGCCTAAGCCTGCGACTACAGCCAGAAGACAACTTCATCCTCAAGGTGATCGAATATCTCAAGTGTTGATTAAATGACAATTACACTTGGAAAGTGAATTTTTTTATTAATTCTTTCACACATCAGGTCGTTCAGCTGGCCGAATTGCTCAACGTGCGTCATTCGGTCTTCATCATAGGCAATGCTGGAACGGGGAAATCCAAAGTGTGGCGGACCCTGTTCAAAACGTATCAAAGCATGAACTTGAAACCGATGGTGCACGATCTCGATCCGAAAGTCGTAACCAACGACGAGCTATTTGGCGTCATCAACAGGGCGACAAGGGAATGGAAAGACGGTAGGCCTATCTGAATAGCAAAAATGGCAACTTAAAAAGTTGACTGATTTATTTTAAAACCAATTTCTGCAGGTCTGTTTTCCACACTGATGAGAGAACTGACCATGATTCCCGGCGATGGACCAAAATGGATTGTGCTCGACGGCGACATAGATCCCATGTGGATAGAATCGTTGAATACCGTCATGGACGACAACAAAGTAAGATAGAAATCTAATCGAAAAACTGACATTCAAATTACAAATGTGGATGGCTCGGTTTATGTTGTCATCCTGAAATAATTAAGGTCCTGACGTTGGCGAGCAACGAGAGGATCGCGTTGACGCCGAGCATGAAACTATTGTTCGAGATCAGCAGCCTACGCTGCGCCACGCCTGCCACCGTTTCCAGGGCGGGGATTCTCTACATCAATCCTCAGGATCTCGGCTGGAATCCGTTCGTGGCCAGCTGGCTGGAGAAGAGACCAGTTCAATCGGAAAGGGCCAATCTGATGATCCTGTTCGACAAGTACGTTCCCACCTGCTTGGAGGCGCAACGCACCCGGTTCAAGAAGGTGACGCCCGTGACGGAGATCAGTCAAGTGTCCACGCTATGCTCCTTCCTCGAATGTCTGGTGACCGAGGATTCGGTTCCGCCGGATTCGCCCAAGGAACTCTACGAGCTGTACTTTGTGTTCGCCTGCGTCTGGGCCTTCGGCGCACCCATGTACCACGACCAAGTGAGTCAAGAGTGCCGACTATTTAAGAGAGTAATTTTTAAATATTTCAATAGTTTTGTACGTTAATTTTGTAAAAAAGTTTCAAAAGAATTTTTTCAAAATAAAAAAACTACGCTCAAGAACCAAATGATACTAAAATGCTTGTTTTGCTCAAATAAAAACTCGTAAAGTCCGTGGACTACAGAATCGAGTTTTCAAAATGGTGGATAAGTGAATTCAAGGCAGTGAAATTCCCAACCGGTCAAGGAACGGTTTTCGACTACTTCATCGATCAAGAGTCGCACAAGTTTCTCAATTGGTCCGAGAAGGTACCAAAATTCGAACTGGATCCAGAGAAGCCGTTGCAGGTATAAGAAAAAACCCAAACAAACCAACAACCAAAAGTCCAAGATTCTGAAGCCATATAGTCAAAAGTGATCACGTGATGAGTCATGGAACCTCGTCCATCTGAAACCAGCTTAACTCTTTCACAGTCGAACCTGGTGCACACATCGGAGACGATTCGACTGCACTACTTCGTCAACTTGCTGATGGCCAAACAGCATCCCGTCATGCTGGTCGGCAACGCCGGTTGCGGCAAGACGGTACTCATCAACGAGATCCTAGCCAATCTGGACGAGGAGAAATACGCCGTCACCAAAGTGCCGTTCAATTTCTACACGACGTCAGAGATGCTGCAGAAGGTTCTGGAAAAGTCTTTGGAAAAGAAGGCCGGACGCAAATTCGGTCCGATGGGAAACAAACGCCTCGTCTACTTCATAGACGACATGAACATGCCTGAAGTGAGTCCTTCAATCAGACAAATTAATTGTCCGAGCGAGCGAAGTGAGCGCTGGAAAACTTATTTTTATCAAAAAAAATCTACAAACCTAACTAGAATGTAATTGCCAGCCCAAGATCTCATTACATCACCTAGTTAACAACCAGCTAATTATGCCTAAAATCTTACGCGCACTTGACCCGGCCCGCAGGTTGATTCTTACGAGACGGTTCAACCGCACACGCTCATCAGACAACATCTCGACTACGGTCATTGGTATGACAGACAGAAACTCACGTTGAAGGACATCCACAACTGTCAGTATGTGTCCTGCATGAACCCGACAGCTGGCAGTTTCACCATAAGCGCTCGTCTGCTGGTCAGTAAACCTAAGTGGATGAGAACATTGTCCGCGAGAGCTTTGCAGATCAGCTTTAGCTTTACACGCAAGAATTTTAATTTTTTGGTACCGTATTGATTTTACAACTTTTATAAAAAAAATAAAACATTTGTTTTTGAAGCGGCACTTCAGCGTGTTCGCCGTCAATTTTCCAAGTGCGAACGCGCTGAACACCATCTACAACAGCATCCTCAGTCAGCATTTGGACAGTGCCACGCTGAAATTCGGACCAAACGTGCAGCAAATGGCCACACAAGTGTCGCAAACCATATTGGCCCTTCATCAGAAAGTCACGCAATGCTTTCTGCCGACTGCAGTCAAGTTCCACTACGTGTTCAATCTGCGCGACCTGTCCAACGTCTTCCAGGTGGGCCTAGATCGACTGGCTCGTTTCAGCTAAAGCTGACGCAGCAATTACACTTCTAGTTTTAACTGATCCGAATATAGCTGGTCTAATGCGTTTACAATTCAGGGACTGCTGTTCAGTACGCCGGACTGCGTGAAGACGCAGGTGGATCAAATTCGCCTGCTGATCCACGAGAGCCGTCGCGTCTACCAAGACAAGCTTGTGGACGACAAGGACGTGGATGTGTACAACAAAATCCTGCGTGACGTCATCAAAAAGAACTTCGAGGAATTTGACGAGACCATCCTGCACGAGAAGCCTCTCGTCTACTGCCACTTCGCCAAAGGAATCGGCGAGCCGAAATACACGCGAATATCCGATTGGCCGAACCTGTCCAAACTGCTTCAGGACGCGCTGGTCAGCTACAACGAAATAAACGCGCCCATGAATCTGGTGCTCTTCGAGGACGCCATGCAGCACGTGTGTCGAATCAATCGGATCCTCGAGTCACCGCAGGGCAACGCCCTGTTGGTCGGCGTCGGTGGCAGCGGCAAGCAAAGTCTGGCGCGGTTGGCAGCCTACATCAGCGGACTCGAAGTGGCTCAGCTCACCATGAAGAAAGGATACAACGTCGCCGACTTCATGGTCAGAGGATCAAATCGCCCGCCTCTATGCCCGCTCTGCTAGTCGTGACAACGAGACGGTGCGCAAAGCTGAATTTTTGTCTTCTTTTTCCACAGACCGATCTAGCTTCGCTTCACATCAAAGCCGGGGTGAAGAACGTGGGCACCGTCTTCTTGATGACGGACGCGCAAGTGGCCGACGAGCGATTTTTGGTGCTCATCAACGATTTGCTGGCGTCCGGTGAAATTCCAGACCTGTTCCCTAAAGACGAAGTGGACAACATCGTTTCTGCTCTGAGGAGCGAAGTGAAGGCGACCGGAATCGCAGACACTCGAGAGAACTGCTGGAAGTTCTTCATCGACAGAGTGAAACGTCAACTAAAGGTCCGGTTCGTCGATCATGAGGCGTCGCCTGATAATTTAAGCCACTTTTAGCACAGTTGTTATTAAAAACCATGATTTTGGTTACCTTATTTATGAGTAAATTTAAAGGGGCCCTCCAGTTTCGAAATCGACCGCATAGTTTGCCTGGAGTGCCCCTTTAAATAAAGTGATGAAATAAAATGGTGCCCGGGCGCAGGTCGTGCTTTGCTTTTCTCCTGTGGGCGACGTGCTACGAGTCCGCAGTCGAAAGTTTCCGGCCATCATCAATTGCACTTGCGTCGATTGGTTCCACGAATGGCCTCAAGACGCTCTCGTATCAGTCAGTCAAAGGTTTCTACAGGAAATGCCCTCGTTGCCCGTAAGTGCAATTAGTCGTGCTTGTATGTTGTTGTTTAATCTTGTGTGATGCGTCAGCAGAAGTCCAAAATGATTTTAATTTTGAAAACTCCGAATAGAAAGAGCTGTTGCCTTCCATATCGCAATTCATGGCCTACTCCCACGTGTCCGTGAACGACATCAGCAAACTGTACTTGCAGACTGATCGTCGTTACAACTACACGACGCCCAAGAGTTTCCTGGAACAAATCCAGCTATATCAAAACCTACTGAATCGAAAGAACGGCGAACTTCAGGGCAAAATGGAGCGTCTCGAGAACGGACTTCAGAAACTGCGAGAGACAGCGAGTCACGTGAGGACAAACAAACAAACAAACAAACCAATCTTCAAAGAAATATTTAAGCTAAACTGAAAATTCATTTTCAATGTTTGCGCATTGAAAGGTGGATGCTCTGAAAGCTAAATTGGCAGAACAAGAATTCGAACTGAAGCAGAAGAACGACGCCGCTGACAAATTGATTCAAGTAAGCTCAAAAGGATCGAGTAAGCAAACCTAGCTTTAGGGGTAGGCACCTTAACTGCCTTAGGCCCGTATAACTAACCTCAGACTTGAGCTTGTCTTACTCAAGTCAGCATTTCCCATTTAATCGACCGCGCATGCATTCTCAAGATCGCACGCACTGTACAATCTCGAGAATGCACGCGCACGATGAATAATGGAATGCAACGGAAATTCTCATGTGCAAAAGGCTTACTTGAGTAAGACGAGCTCAAGTCAAATTACTAACACGAGCCTGAGTTTTACTCAAGAGTTTGTTTTTAATGACCAAAAAAAGGTGGTAGCAAACGAGACGATCAAAGTCAGCGAGGAAAAGAAGAAAGTTACCGAAGGTAAAGCTTGATTAAGCCAGGTGTAAACATTGTAAAACAAAATACAAATTTCCTTAAAACTTGAAAAGAAAACTTAACAATGGTGTCAATGGTAGAGCACTCGTCATTCATTCCCTACTTTCTGTCATTCCCTACTTTCTGTCATTCCCTCCTCTTTCGTTATTTTCAAAGATAAATGACCACTCAAAATATAGCAAAAATTAATTAAAATACATGTAGGCCTAGGTCTAATGAATAAAATTTATTAAATAGGGCCTAGTTATTAATTATTCGCTTTATTTCGCTATAGAGGAAGAGCGGGTAGCCGTAATCAATGTCGAAGTATCGGCAAAGCAGAAAGAGTGCGAAGATGATCTTGTCAAAGCGGAACCAGCACTGATCGCAGCTCAGGAAGCATTGAACACGCTGAACAAAGTAGGCCTAAATGTCTTTTCCCTATTTAAAAACTAGATATCGTCAAACATATTCAATGGTAGATAAAGATACCCAATATTTGCATGGTCATCAGAACAATCTCACCGAATTGAAAAGCTTTGGAAGTCCGCCGGCTGCGGTGATCAACGTGACAGCGGCCGTCATGGTGCTCATGTCGCCAGGCGGAAAAGTTCCACGAGATCGAAGTTGGAAATGTGTCAAAATCACCATGGCCAAGGTTTTGTTCAAGCAATTACCGAGCAAACAATGAGTCATAAAATATAGGCCTATATATACGTCACATCGAGACATTGGTTCTATTTTCGTCGTCGCAGGTTGACCAATTCCTGGACGACCTCATCAAGTTCGACAAGGAGAACATTCATCCGGACGTCCTCAAGGCGATTCGTCCGTACTTGGAAAGTTCCGAATTCAATCCGGAATTTGTCAAGTCCAAGTCTTTGGCAGCAGCAGGCAAATTACAACTTTTATAAGCTCACATAAAATCCTCCATAAGTCCATAACGATGGTCTCACTACACGTGTGCCTAAACTTTCTCAAGACAAGCTCTCGAGATTGAGAAACTCAAGAATGACTTAGAAGTCCAATGATCAACCTCGATTGATAATGAAATTTGTCATTTCCAACATAAAACCAGCCATACTTTGCATTTATCTTTGTCTTTTTTTTCCCAAGGACTGTGTTCTTGGGTAATAAACATCGTGAGATTCTACGAGATATTTTGCGATGTCGAACCGAAAAGACTAGCTCTGAAGGCGGCCAATGAGGAACTGGCAACAGCCCGCGAGAAGTTGGTGGCCATCAGGAACTATATTAAGGTGGGGGGGGGAGGCAACTATTCCATTATTCGCGAATTCGCGAAATAAATAAAATAATCATTACTCAAGTCGTACCTGCTTGGCTTGAGTCAGACTTAAGCAAGGGCGGATGTATTGTATGCATTAATATACGCTAATCATTAACTAAAATGGTAAAATTACTATGAATAAAAATTCTGCGTTCGCGTTTCGAGTTAGGACGCGATGAAATAGGATGGATCCCAACTATTTTGAACCCTCATTGTTCAGGAATTGGAAGAAGCGCTGTTCAAGCTGACCTCCGAATTTGAGAAGGCCACCGCCGAGAAGATGTTCTGTCAAGAGGAGGCCCGCAAGACCTATCACACCATCGAGCTGGCGAATCGTTTGATCGGCGGACTTTCATCCGAGAAAATTCGATGGGCTGAAGCAGTGTCCACCTATCGGAACCAAGCCACGACCTTGCCTGGCGACGTTCTGCTCGTGTCCGCCTTCGTGTCTTATGTTGGCTACTTCACCAAGCAGTATCGAATCGATCTCAAGGATAAGTGGATCGTCTTCATGCGAGGACAGGAAGTGAGATGAGACGTATAATTAGGAAATCTTGGGCCTAGGCCCGGATCATTACTTGACAATTTCAATTCAATTTGAATTCCAGGTTCAGATTCCTGTGACTGAGTCTCTCGACCTGATTGGTCTTCTGATCGACGACGCTGAAATCGCAAGATGGAATAATGAGTCGCTTCCGGGCGATCTTATGTCCACGGAAAACGCCACGATTTTGACCGTGTCCGAACGATGGCCACTGATGGTAGATCCTCAGCTGCAAGGCATCAAGTGGATTAAAAACCAGTACAAGGACAACCTGGTCGTCGTAGAATTGGGAGTGAAAGGGTAGGTCTTGAGCTTGGTTTCAACATGGGAGGAACCTTTGCGGCGAATTTTCTTTAAATTGAATTCGCACGCTACATGTAACTCAAGAATGTCAGTGATGAGTTCGCAGCTTCGCATGAAAATTTAACGGAAATTCCCAAATATAATCGATTAAACAAGGCAAACTAATCAATGTCTTCATTAATCCCAATGACTTCACAATACTCGAAAACAGTTACATGGACGCCATTGAGCTGGCCATCAGAGAAGGCAACACCACGCTGATCGAAAACATCGGCGAATCCATCGACCCGGTCATGAATCCACTTCTGGGCCGAGTAACCATCAAGAAGGGAACGTGAGTTCTTGTTAGAAAAAATCTATAACAACAATCAGAAGCTGTTTTCGCCAAACTGACTCAACACTTACTCAGGTTACTCATGGGCGTAGCTTGAGTCCGTCTGGAGCAAGAGCCAGTGACGTCCTTAAAAATTAAAATTTTAAATGGGCCTATTTAGAGAAATAAGATTGAATAGATAGATAAATAATTATTTAAATAAAAAGAGCCATCAAAATTGGAGACAAAGAAGTGGAGTACAACCAGAAATTCAAGTTGATCTTACACACGAAGCTGGCCAATCCGCACTACAAACCCGAACTGCAAGCTCAGACAACCATGATCAATTTCACAGTGACGAGAGACGGGCTGGAAGATCAGCTGCTCGCCGAGGTTGTCAACATAGAGCGACCAGAACTGGAAACCCTGAAGGTAATTGTGTGGATTGATTAAAAGACAAAAAAAAACGAAAAATAAACCCATATAAGTGAAAAGATATTTTTTTGTTACTCGTGCGAACACAGGCCGACCTGACAAAACAGCAGAACGACTTCAAGATCACGCTAAAGGATCTGGAGGACTCTCTGCTGCTCCGATTGTCCACAGCTCAGGGAAACTTCCTGGGAGATTCGGCCCTCGTCGAGAACCTGGAAACGACGAAAAGGACGGCGACAGAAATCACAGAGAAGGTTGTCTTTGTTTCTCACAATTTTATAAACGGTTTCTGTGGAGGACGTGAAAATATCACTTGTGCGTGTCAAAGGTGATCGAGGCGAAGAGGACGGAAGCCGAGATCAATGAGGCCCGAGAGCTGTACAGGTAAAATGAACAGAATTTACAATTATACTTTATTAGTTGACTAGATAATATAAAGCAGCATGGTTGGTTACTCATGCAAGAAGGATATTTCAAAAATATCCAAGTCAAATTTAAAAAAATATCAACTTGAGAAAAATAATTTCGGCGTAAAGAATATTTTGTGCATCTTGAAAAATATTGTCCGCAAAGAGCTTTTCGTTTAAATTATTCTACTGAGCCCTGCTATTTTGACTACTATTTTTGCTTTCAGACCTGCTGCTGCAAGGGCCTCTTTATTGTACTTCATTCTGAACGACATGTGCAAAATAAATCCCATCTATCAGTTCTCCCTCAAGGCAAGTTTACCAAAAATTTGATTTCAGTTGTTCTGACGAGTTCATAGTAAAAGATAAAATTAGCACGCGAGGTAAATACATGCGGCGCAAAATAACTAATTTTATATCTTTACTTGTGAATATCTTAGCTCTCATTTATATCTTAGCTCTTAATGTGAACGAGTAAGCTAACCAAGCTAAGATTCGCTGAAATACGTGCCTTTAGGCTTTCAAGGTGGTGTTCAAGAAGGCTATTGAAAGGGCCGAAAAGAGCGACAAAGTATTGGTCCGAGTGAACAACCTGATCGACTGCATCACCTACTCGGTATTCCTGTACACGACCAGAGGACTTTTCGAGCATGACAAACTGACATTCACTGTTCAGATGGCTTTTCAGGTTCGACTACAGTACAGTACATTGCCTCCAAAACGTCCAAAACGTCCAAAATCCCCAAAAGTCCAACAATTTGTTGTTGTTTTTACCAACAAGATTCTGCTGATGAATGGCGAGATCAATCCCACCGAACTCGATTTCCTGTTGCGCTATCCGATTCAGCCGAACGTTACAACGCCGGTCGACTTCCTCTCCAATCACAGCTGGGGTGGCGTCAAAGTGAGCCAGTTTCATTTCTCTAATTAACCTACTCAAACGCAGCGCGCGTTGACGATTTCAAAATACCTTTGCCTGAAATGTTGCCAGGCGCTGTCCAACTTGGAAGAATTTCGCAACTTGGATCGAGACATCGAGGCGTCAGCCAAACGATGGCTCAAGTTCATCGAGAGCGAATGTCCGGAACGAGAGAAGTTTCCGCAGGAATGGAAGAACAAGACGCCTTTGCAGAACTTGTGTATTCTGCGCATTCTGACACCTGACCGCATGACAAACGCCATAACGTGAGTGAAATGGTCGTGAAAAATAACGCGCAAGATTTTATGGGTCATTCAGACTGGACAAACGAATTGCCTAAAGCCAACTAACCGTTGTGTCCGTGCAGAGATTTTGTCGCCGAGAAACTGGGCAAAAAGTATATCCAATCGAGAAGTTTGGACCTGGCTCACTCGTTCGACGAGTCCAGTCCATCGACGCCGTTCTTCTTCATACTGTCGCCTGGAGTCGATCCTCTGAAGGACGTCGAAGATCTGGGCAAAAAGCTCGGTTATACAACCGAAAAACGGTAGCTAGGTTCCGAAGTTGAAAATGAAAATGTCGGACAAAGCCTGTGTCGAAATTAGTCAAATGATTCATAGTTGTACAACTTAAGTTCATCCTTCCAGAAATTTCCATAACGTGTCACTCGGACAAGGACAGGAGACGGTGGCAGAAGCTGCTCTGGAAACAGCCGCCAAAAACGGCCACTGGGTCATCTTGCAGGTTAGGCCTATTCATGCGTCTCTAGAACTAGATCGTTAGGAATACTGCTTTGACGACGGTTGAGAGAACCCTCTTTTTTGGACTCTTTGAAAAGAATATTCACTTGGTGAAAAGCTGGTTACCCAAGCTGGAAAAGAAGTTGGAAGAGATGAGCGAAAATAGCGATCCGAGGTACAGAGTGTTTCTCAGCGCTGAACCTGCCAAATCGGCCGCTGCTCACATCATACCGCAAGGAATACTGGAGTCAGCCATCAAGATCACGAACGAACCGCCATCAGGCATCGAAGCAAACCTGCACAAAGTTTTGGACAACTTCACGCAGGTGCGATAGAAACACTTAACTACCACGTTTCCACTTGAAATATGAACAAATATGCTTGCTTAAGATACATTCGTCGACTTGAAAGGTCGAAAACTTGAATGAGACTTGAGACTGTCCTAATAACCCTTAGGGATACCAACCTTAGTTGTTAAGTGGTTTAAGATAAAATTCACATCAAAATTAGTCCATGCGATACATACTTTAATCACTCAATATGTCTTTCTCGCTCTCAGGAAACGCTCGAGATGTGTTCCAAAGAAGCCGAATTCAAGAGCATCTGGTTTTCACTGTGCTACTTCCATGCCGTAATCTCCGAGCGGTCGAAATTCGGCCCTCAAGGTTGGAACAAAATCTATCCGTTCAACGTGGGCGACCTGAACATCTGCGTCCACGTCCTGCACAATTATCTCGAGTCTGGCAGTCGAGTGCCCTGGGAAGATCTGCGCTATCTGTTCGGCAAGATCATGTACGGCGGTCACATAACGGACGACTGGGACAGCAGACTGTGTCAGGTCTACTTGGAAGAATACCTGAAGCAAGAACAGGTGAATATTGAAATGCATAAATAAATAGGCCCCCACGTTATCACCAAGAACTAAACGCATTATCTTTGAGCTCCCTTCTCCTTTAAGTTGGAAGGCGAACTCTGTTTGGCGCCAGAATTCGCGTGTCCACCGAATATGGACTACGATTGCTACCATCAGTACATCAGCGAAGCACTTCCGCCCGAATCGCCGTATCTGTACGGACTTCATCCGAACGCAGAGATCGGATTCCTGACGTCACGATCCGAGATCCTGTTCAAGACGGTTCTCGAGCTACAGCCTCGGAACGCTAGCGGAAGTGGAGGCGTCATCGTCACTCGTGAAGAGAAAGTAAGTTGTTGCGCAATCATGCACTGCAGCTCCTTAGAAACAACATGTAGACCCAGGAAGATGATAAAAATAATTTACAAGTTTCTGGTTTTTAACCAGGCCTAGATTCACTTCAAATTTTTAATTAAGATACATTTCACATTTATAATTACTAATGGTACAGATTCATTACAAATTCTTAATTACATGTAGATTGATTTCCTATTAGATTCATTGCATATTTAACGCTCATTGATTAATTATAAATTTTTAATTAAGATTCATTTAAAATTCTAATGGCAGCTATCCCCCTGTTTTTAATTACAGATGCATTACAAATTTTTTACTTACGATTAATTTCAAATTTATAAGTAGATTCATTTCCAATTTTTAATTAGGTCGATTTCAAAATTCGACTTAAAGACTTGCCTCTAATTGCCTTACAGATAAAGCAAGTTCTAGATGACATCTTGGAGAAACTTCCAGACGAGTTCAACATGGTCGAGCTTTCGGGCAAAGTGGAAGAAAAGACACCGTACGTGGTTGTCGCCTTGCAAGAGTGCGAGCGAATGAACAGTCTTCTACGAGAGATGAGACGATCACTCAGAGAATTGGACTTGGGATTGAAGGTGAATCTTGCGTCAATCAAGCTTGAAGACCGAGGCCGAAATCATTAAACACTTTAAGAAGTTGTCTCGACTCGAGAAAAATCCTAAGTGCATGGGCTGGAGGACCTCGTTTTTATTGACTAATATGAATGGGGATTGCCATAAAACTTAGCTCTCCATCTGTACGTACTTCCCCATCTAATTAAGCAGTTATCAAATTTTGACGATAATCTCCCTTCATAAGAGAAATGACGCAAGACTGTCTTGAGTCGAGACAAGTCTCGAAACGAGCATTAGTGATTCCGGCCTCAATGAAACTCAAAATTCTTATTCACAAATCTTATATGGTAAAACGCCTACAGGGTGAACTGACGATCACGTCGGACATGGAGTTGTTGAGCAACACTTTGTACTTGGACCAGATTCCAGTTTCGTGGATTCAGCTGGCCTACGCATCCATGCTTGGATTGGGAGCTTGGTACGCGGACCTGCTGATGCGTTTCAAGGAGCTCGAATCGTGGACGAACGATTTTCAGTTGCCGGCTGTCGTCTGGCTGTCCGGTTTCTTCAATCCGCAGTCGTTTCTGACGGCCATCATGCAGTCGACGGCTCGCAAGAACGAACTTCCGTTGGACAAGATGTGTCTGCAAATAGACGTGACCAAAAAGTGCTCGCCGGAAGAGCTGACTTCGGCGCCTAGAGAGGGCGCTTACGTGCACGGCCTCTACCTGGAGGGAGCTCGCTGGGACGTTCAGGCGGGAGTTCTCTGCGAGCCGCGCCTGAAGGAGTTGCATCCGGCCATGCCAGTCATTGCCATCAGAGCGATTCACGTAGAGAAGCAGGATCTGCGTAACATGTACGAATGTCCGGTGTACACGACCAGAGCCAGAGGTAACACCTACGTGTGCACGTTCAACCTTAAGACCAAGGCCAAGCCGTCCACTTGGGTTCTGGCTGGAGCAGCTCTTCTTCTGCAACTTTAACATGACAATTTGATCTACAATAGTACTAAGTAGGCTAGCAGCATGTAAAGGAACCGATGTCTGAGCGAGACAAGCACATCCCATTTGAGTTTGCAAGTAATCCATCTCCCGCTTCATCCGCTTATTCGAAAACGCCGTCTTATAAATTGGCGTGAAGAACTTTAAAATACTTATACGCAGTAATTATTCTTAAAAATGCGGGTAAATAGAAAGTAGCCTAAAATTGGTTTCACATTTACAAATTTTGCTGCCAATTTCAATCAAATTCGTATGCGAACTCATCTCACCACATTTGACCACTAACCAAATGAGACAAGTAGTGACGTGATGAGTTCGCTTTCAAATGTAATGGAAACTCGCAGAAAAATTCGTCCATGTGAAACTAGCTTGAGATAAAATTGAATGCGAAAACAAACAAAATTAAATTGTAAATTTGAGATTTATAACAAATTCATGATCAATAAACAGGACACATATCAATCAAAGTGAGTTTGGACCCTAGGTTTATTCTGTAAATTGGACGTAAAACCTATGCGTCTTCGTAAACCCAGGACTCGGCAGCCGGCTTCCAGTGTGTCACTTCGCCAGATTTAAACCACAAGGCGATCTCCTTCTCCGCACTCTCCACCGAATCGCTTCCATGAACGATATTTCTGAAATTTCAATAACACGTACATGTAAATATTGTAGGAATCGCAAAATGAGGTAAAAAAATATGCAATGACGGCGGACGGCGGTATGAGTGAGCGGACGGCATTCAGGAATTCTCACCGTCCAACTTGGATGCAAAAATCTCCTCTGATGGTTCCAGGCTTCGAGTCGGCCGGATTAGTTTCGCCCAACATTTGACGACCAGTTTTTACAACGTTCAAACCTTCCCAAACCTGTTCGCGAATCAGAGCGAGGTCAATTCCATTTTACGACAGCAAGGCACTCTGATGGAAGTAGAAGAGGACTTGCCATTGGGATGACAGGGCCGGACGCCATGTATTTTACGAGCCCGTTATAAAACGGCTTAGCGGCCAAGTCCACGTAGTGCTGCTTGAGGTGATCCTCGGAAGCCTAAACGGTACAACCAACGTCATATGTGATTCTAAGAAAATCAACGACATGATGATTGATCCAAGCACCAAAAGCCCAAAACATGGTTAAGGCACAAAGTGCGAAGGTTAAGCTTTCGTCATACCACATTATAGGGATATGGTCATACCATGGAACCAACGGAAGCAAATATTTAAGCCTACACCGTATATAATTGAACCATAAAAGCATAAATCATGCATTTACGCCTAGGTCAAAGGCGAGGCTAATCAGTATTTGCACTTAATGTGTATTGCATGCGTATGCGCATGTGAGGTCAGTGGACGTCATGATGAAATAGACGGTGGAGGGTAAATAGAGGTCGACGAACATTTGTGAACTTTGTGAAGCGTCCTATGGCCAAGGCTAAGCTGAACTGCTGAAGGCCTAAAAGCATGCCACCACGTGTCGTTTTCTTGCAGAGTTTTTCGCACGATAATTCCCTTTGTGCCCTGTACAAAATGTCAACGAATTCGCTAAGAAAACATCGCGAAAAGCGTGTTAAGCGGCAGCTGGGTGACGGTGACGGTGACAAACATGCTAGCAACCAGTAGGCCTACCGTACAGACATGTAGCTGGAAAACCAACATGTGCTTAGCCCGGTGCATGTTTTTTGCCGATTCTGCAATAACTGCCCGCACCCCTCTCGTGTAGAATAGCGCAGAGGGGCTAAAGTTAATGGTTTTTAACGGCACATTTAGGCACATCATGCATTAATAAACAATAAAATTCATAATAATTGAACAGCCTTTTCTTCCAAGCCTTCATTATAGCTGATTACACGGGAGTTTAATTCCGGCTAATTCTAATTCTAATTCCCAATTCCTGGAATTTGAATAAGTGGTTACACGGGAGTTTAGCACAATTTCGTTCTTATTCCAAACATTCTACGCGATTACACGGGAGTTGTACAAATAGGCGCGCACACCAAGGGATGTGCAAGTGGGGATGGAACCCACGACCCCAAGTAGCCTCTAGTGAGCAGACTCGCAAGCTGCGCGCGCTCCGCCCCACTGAGCCATTAAAACAAGAATTAGAATGAGCTAATTCCGTAATTAAACTCCCGTGTAATCGCCTGTATAGTACAATTATTTGTTATATGCCGGGTGCCTATAATCGGCAAGAATTAGATATCGCAGGAGTATCAACCATCGTGTGATCGACCTCAAAGACTGAAAAGTGAAAATAATCTCAAACACCGTCAGCCGTGTAAGCCCGCCTACCGGTACCTGCAATCATGCATGTATAGCGCCTATTCCTACTTTATTTCACGCAATGTGACGGGCTCGAATAATGAACCATTATACTGGTTAAGTAACTGTCACAACGCCTGAAAACAGGCGTCAAACTAGAACGCAAACGTATCACCGACGTATTTCCATGGTAACGCCGGCGTCCTTTTATAACCCCAAGGACGGTCTCTCTCAATAAAGTTTACGGTGAAAAATCTGTCAGGGAGAAATAAATTCGCGCTGGCGTGCCAAACAAACATCGGACGCCCGATAGAAATCAAATTTAAAGATTCTCACCTCACGAGCTTCATGATGATCGCGGATTTCTCGACGCACTTCAACAATCAAAAGCGACGGCTTCCCAGCTCGAAAAATGGCGGCGAACAATGGATGAATGGATGGAACAAAAATCCAAACCGGAAGTGATCTCTAAACCGGAAGTGAATGAATAAAAAACAAACAAAAATAGATGTTAGTAGTCTACAAATTGGCATTTGTCACTTGTTCGCCTTTTTAACATCAATATTTAAATTAATACAAACTTTCTCTCTAGAATATGTTAGTTTTGTTGTTTAAGTATTTTATTTATCCCTCATTTCACTTAAGGACTGTATAAACGCTGCGGTTTCAACGTGGCCCATTAGCTCAGTTGGTTAGAGCGTCGTGCTAATAACGCGAAGGTCGTGGGTTCGATCCCCCCATGGGCCATTATTTTTATTAATGCTTTTTTAACTTGCTTAAAATCGCTTAGTTCATTTTTTGGTTACGGGACCATGAAATTTCTTCATTGCCATATATATTATTAGGCAAACCCATGAAATAAAGGAATTCTAGTGAAGGAAAAAAAATTAAATTTCATATTATTAATCATTAATTTTTAATGTTCAAATACACGAAATTTTATCGCTTAAATACATTAACTAATCTAATTAATATTCTAAATTTATAATTGAGTTAAATATCAGTACAAGGATATTTTTTAACATCAATAGTTTGGCAAACTTTATATGATCTCGAGATCCAACTTGAAACTAAATATCTAAACACAAAATGTATAATTGCCCAGGCTAAATGCAAAAGTTTTGGTTTAAATAACTTTAAATCAAAATGTCAATCACTTCACGTAGATATTGTTGAAGTGCCCCTTAATAACGTGACAATTAAAGCAGCCATTAGCATACAGGCTTACTCATTAATTGGTTAGAACTTGGCTAGGGATAATTACAATAGATCTACAAAATATGAAATACATGTAACAGAATCGTAAACTACAGTAAGTTTTAAATTATCAACAATTAAGCTGAGTTCAGGTTCGACGTATACATTGTATAGTAATGAGTCGTTACGTTTTATGAAGGGCCCTTTACGTACAAGTGTTAAATAGATTTGTTTTTTTTTCTTTTTAATGTAATTCCCCTATATGTACTTATGTAGCGCAAATTTTGTTGCAGCAGATTATAAAGATTTTTGTACTCACGTTGATGTTGTGTCATATAAAAAAATTATAGGCATGAAAGAGGTAAAATTGCTGATTATTCTATATTGCACTTATTGGCACCATCATTAAAACGTAACGCTTCACGGGGCGCTTTACGTCAAATTTGAACATAACTTTATGCGAAAGGCATGAATTCATTAATTTCCTCAAAATCCTATTTTTAAAAAAAACATATTATACGTTAACATGTGACCTACTGGATCATGCATTAACATTTTAATTGAGAAGTGTAAATAGTGGTCTTTTACCCTACTGGTCAGAGGCCATGCAAGATCAAAATCCAACGCACTCAGCACAAGCAGCTGCCGGGCTCCTGCGATCCATCCTGATCCAGCTCGTCGCCGCCGCCCACCTTGAACGAGTCCTTGGTGGCGGCATCGAGCTCCTTCCTCGATCGGTTGTGATCCACAAGTTGTCGAGCGATATCCTTGAACATGTCCTCCACACCTTCGCCCGTCTTGCACGACGTCCTATAGATGCAGCTGATCAGATTGTGGCACTGCTCGCAGAACGCCTCCATGTCGGCGTCCGTCGTCGTAGCGCTGGCCGTCGTGATGGAGCCGGTGGCGCATGAATGATCCGCGCCATCGACGCCGTTTGTCGCATGCGTCGACGCTACCAAGTCCATCTTGTTGCCGCACAGGAAGATCTTGGCGTTCTCGGCGTACGTGACCACGTCGAGCAGATGCTGCGACAGAATGTTGAACGAGTCCTGACTGTCGAAGCTGAAAACGAGAATGGCGGCCTCGGCGAACTTGTAATAGCTGCTTGTGATCGAAGCCACTCGTTCCATGCCGCCCGTGTCCCACAATTGGAGCTTTTGTTGGGATTAAATACAATATCATGAATTAATGTAGATTATCTAGGTGAAGGTAACGCAAGTAGGTCAACCCTATCTACCTTGACCTCCTTGTCGTCATTCGCGTACATCTTTTCGTAGTGGTCGAGTCCGAGCGTAGACGATCTGTCGGTGGCAGTGACAAACGAATCGGTGGCGAAGCGTCGGAAGAGAGAGCTTTTGCCGACTCCATATTCGCCGCACAAGATGATTTTCTGGCCTGGGCACCTCGTCGTCGCCATGTCTGATAAGAGTGTCGATGCTGGGTCTATAAATCAACGCACATTCTCAATGCGCGTCACCTGCACAAGGGAATGAAAATAATCACTTAAGTTATTTATTAACATGCGGTCATCATTACCGTACGTACATTTATGGATTTCGAACAGATACTCTAAATGACTATTAGTCACTACTATAACACAAGCCATTGTTATGCAATACGGACACTATAGGCCTAGTAGGATATATTTACAAGCTTTTAAGCTTATTCCCTGGTTTTAGCGTACGGTACCTGATCCCATCTGCTGGTTGCTTGATCTGTATTGGTCTTGAAATCAATTTTAGTCGCTTTCAGATTTTCATTTGGGCAAATAATTATTCATTTGCTCACACTTTGAACACGCAAAAGACAAGAAAAAAAATCTCTTCCTGCGTACATACTACATAAGAAAAGGTGGCGCCACTAACGCCATGACTTGCGCCTCGCCTATAAATTGCGTCATGCGAACCCAGTGACATAAGAGGAAATATCATCCAAGATGATCTGACCCAATTAAATTTCGTTAATTATTAATTACCGGTACCAGCGCTTTTTACCAACCACCCTAGTTTTAAAATTTTAACTAATTTTTTGGTTAATTAAAAGGTTTTTTTAATGTTATTAAGTTACAACACTTTGATTACTGCCGTTGAAGTGATTTATGAAAATAAAATAAAATTTAATCCTGCATTAATTTTTCAATTAATGAATTTTAACTTTAATTTTGTGGAAAGAAGCGTGTGGAAAGAAAAGATGAAATTTATTATAAATCTAGAAAATATTTTATCTGAATTGTTTGAAGCGACAACGTGATCATCTGATGCATGATCATACACACTGTACATACACAGTATGTACATTGTAGAGTCTGATAGTCCGTTGAGTAGTGATAGGCGAAGGACTGCTGATAAGTGCGGGATAAAAGCCTGATAACACAAAGGCGCCTTCGTGATATCCGCTTGAGGAGTGCTATCGCGAGCAGATATGATATAAAGCCATGCGAACATCTTATTAAGCACAACCTAATGTAAATCTATTGCGTTGCATGATTTTAATCCCAGCCAGGACTCGAAATCACACAAGACCGATTAAAATCGTGCATAATTCAAGCCTACTGCGTGATATATTAGTCAAGCTAAAATTCGTCTTTATGTCTATAAACTTTAAGCCTAGAGCCTCTAATAAGTAGCCTACATGAAGCACATATACGAAGAGTCTAAGACAGACTTGGGCAGGATTCTTGTGACGACCGAATCAGCTAGTCGTCCTTCTTGTATTGATCCATGAACTCCTTCAGTTTCTTCCACAGGACCTTCGGCTCGTCCACTCTGGGCAGCTGCATAATGGACACGCGAGCAATTTGGAATTAATTGAAGGGTTGAATAGTCTGTAAGTGGCAGATACTAAAGTAAAAGCTAAAACTAGAATCTGCCGCCAAAACATGCATTTGTAGGCCTACGTACGTACATTGTAATTTTGGCTGGCGTAGATTCCCGCATAGACGCCAGCTCCGAACGACACCTACGCGAATTTGTGATCAAAACGTTATTAGTCAGCCTACGTAAACAGACGCAATTAAATCGGCACGAAACGCGGCGTGAAAATTGGCGTAAATTGCTTACTAAAAACCGCAACATCCTAAAGCACGCCGACGTTACATTTCAGATTTTTGTGCCATTTGACTAGCAGTTCGTCTGCTAGCCGGAAGTCATCGATGAGTATGCCAATCATAAACGGAAATGACGTCATTTAGTATTATAAATGGGCGGGCAAATTCAAATTGCTCGTCAATGAGAAAACCTA
>JAQIYI010000243.1:0-23822 GCA_034700265.1 Polyzonium germanicum
GAGGCCGGCTGAAAGTGGCCAAAAGTGGTTTTGACCTCGTTTTATGAAGTGGAAGAAAGAGGCTAAAAGTGACGCAATGCTTGACATTTAAAGGGTTCTCCACCAGGTGGCATCATCGGTTGAGACGAGAGACGGGAAAACCCCAAGACCAGAAAGCCCTTGTCCTCTGCTAGCGCTAGGGTCTGGAAGTCCCCAACCTCCTCATCACCGGCGCGTGACCATCTTCTAGATCTTCACTGTTTTCTCGTCTTTTCTCAGGTAGGCTTAAATTAACTGTAGAAATTGAAGCAATGGGGGCGCCATGCACCTAAAGCTAAGGCGGTAGATGGCTCCACTGTGCTCTCAGCCCTAGAAAGCGTATCTCGCCATTTGTCGAAACATTTGTCGTTTTCAGCAACTTTTCAGCCAGTTATGTCATTTTTATGGCAACTGTTCACCCAATTAACTATTAAACCAGCTTCAAATGGCAAAATACAGCAATTTAACCATTCAATTGTGCAAGAGGAGCTACGAAAACGGCATATGTTTCCATTGGCGAGATACGCTTTCTAGGGGTGAAAGCACAGTGGAGCCATCTACCGCCTTAGCTTTAGGTGGGCGCCCCCATTCCTCAAACATTACAAACTTCAAATGATGATCGGGCGCGTGACGTCACGCCCATTTGCAAGCATCATCCAGCTTGGACGTTATTCACTGACATTTCGTAGGCCACGGCAAGTCACGTCGACGTCGTTGTCGTTCTCTTCACCCAGCAGGACTCACTCATCCGGCGATCAGGCCATAATCGGCGGCGAGCCATCAGTCAGATCTGTAGGCTTGACCTTGAACAACGATCGCCGCCGGCAAGCGTCAAAGACAACAGCGGCAATCTCACGACGTTCATCGGAACCAGTACCGCCGGCCAGTACGCGCGCAGCAATGAATACCGCCGAAGAAACGTCGATGGGTGAGCCGACGGCCGACCCCAAAGAAGCGGTCCGGCAGTGGCAGTACGTGTTTCCAAACGACCAGGTATTAATTGTTTTTCTGCACCACTCGCAATGTTTTGTGTCTATCGACGTACGTGGGCTAATTTATGTTTTAACAGCCCGTCGTGTTGCTCGACTGCCAGGCGGCCTTCGACGCTCTCACTGTCCGCGAGAGACTTTACGCCCATCACTTGAGCCAGGCGGCCTGGTACGGCGGACTGATTACCCTCGTTCAGGTAGGCCTCTAGCCGGCTACTTTAATTGTTCAAACTATTTCAGTTTGATTGTTAATTTGAGTCATAGGAAACTATTTTACTGATCGGATATTTGTAAGTGCTTTCCGTTTTAATTGTTTTACTCGTCCTTCCAGACGTCTCCAGAATCGCCTCTTATCTTCGTCCTTCTGCAGAAGTTGTTCGGCGCCCAGCCAATGGACGAGCTGCGTCGTATAGCCATTGAGAAATGCTCGATGACCAGCGAAGAATTTCAGGCAATTATTATTTTAAACTTATATTTTCTTACGCTGTGTGTAGACATACAAAAAGAAACATACCCTTGTCCCTCAGATATGGATTCGGTGTAACTTTAATCAATTTGAATGAAACTCGCTAGACGCGTGTCCGAGTTAGGAGTCCCTGTCTGAGTGGTCGGTTTTTATACTCATGACGAACTTTAATAGCATTTTCGTGCTTTCTTGATTAGTGTCTGCTGATCTACTCGTCTGGATTCTATACGAACATGGGCAACTACAAGGGCTTCGGAGACACCAAATTCATCCCAAACATTCCAAAAGTGCGTCCACACTAGGCCTAATGCCAAGTCTTATTTATATATACAATTTAAAAAATATATTTTATCACGTCATACCCAGGAGAAATTCGAGGCGTTGGTGATCAACAGCGAAGCTAACCAGACGATTCCAGGCGATCTGGAATCTCTCTGGAACCTGACTGCCGATGCGATCTACTCGTTGGACACCAAGAAGCGTCAGCTGGGTCTTGGCGAAAAAGTGCATTGCATTCCTTCAAAGCGTTAGTTTAGTGAGTCAATTTTGTCCTTAACTGACTGTGTTCGTTTCAGGGCGTGACGACATATTTCTCGTCGAATTGCACAACGGAGGACGCCGAGTTCGCGAATCGTTTCTTCAAGACGAAGGACATGGAGGCCTACAACACTCGTCTCTTCAAATCAGACCTGCAAGGACGGAAACAGTACGAGATTCGGCTGGCTTCGTCGGCGGTTTCCGGGAACATTGGCGAGAAGGACAAAGACGTCGTGCTGGGATCGTATGACTTCGAAGGGGCAACGATCCGCGTTACCAGAGGAGATTACAGCGGACTGCTGGCTCTAGTCGTGCAGAGTCTAGACAAAGCCAAGGTGGCTGACCCTTTATTTAATTCGTTCAGTGGCGGGCGCAGAGGGGTTAGAACTCACACTTGGATTTGAGTTTGTTTATTGTTCCAAACAAATTTCACTATAATCCCACAGGCTGGGTGGCCTTTTAATGGTATAACATGCAAGCATTGCATGGTCTATGGGTCCAACAAGGAAGGGCGGAGAATAAGCTTAATCTCTATTAGCCTATCTGCGTACGCCACTTCGTTACACCTTCAGATTGACATCTTTTATCTTCTTTTTTTCATCCGTAGACGTACGCAGCGAATGAGACTGAAGTCAGGATGCTGGAGGAGTACGCGAGGAGCTTCTCGACAGGATCTTTGCCAGCTCACAAGGAAGGTTCCAGGTTCTGGATCAAGGACAAGGGTCCAGTCATCGAAACGTACGTCCTCAAACCTTAGGGCCAAGAGGCCGTAGATTATTCCCTGTTTCCAAAGTTCAATTTGGCGCAATAAAGTTAATACGATGCGACACTTTATTTTAGCTACATCGGTTTCATCGAGACCTACAGAGACCCGGCTGGTCAGCGCGGCGAATTCGAGGGTTTCGTCGCCATGGTCAACAAAGAGATGAGTGCCAAGTTCGCGACGCTCGTTTCCAACGCCGAGACGTTCCTTTGGAAGTTACCCTGGCCTCGATGTTTCGAAAAGGACCAATTCCTGCGTCCGGATTTCACGTCGCTCGACGTGCTCGCCTTCGCCGGCAGTGGCATTCCCGCTGGAATCAATATTCCCAACTGTGAGCCGATTCACACGCGCTTTAATTTTTTCTTTTTTACTACTAGTACCAAGTATGGAAGCCCAAACAGATACTCCAGTTTTTATCGTCAAAAGCATAAAGAAATTATTACAAAAGTTTTTTGGGCAATAGTAACCGAAGGTGAAATTGGACTTTTTAAAAACCTTTGTAATTGCTCAACATCGCGTTATTTTTTTGACTTTTGAGCTTTCATACATCAGACAAATTAGGGTATAAAGTACAAATCAAAATTTGCTTCACGCGAAACTGTAAACACGAATGAACTGTCCTTTTGCTTGATTTCTCTATAGACGACGAGATCAGACAGTCGGAAGGATTCAAGAATGTCTCGCTTGGAAACGTTATTCCAGCTAGCTACAAGGAAGTCGTCATCCCATTTTTGGCCGAGGCAGACCAAGTGAGTAACACTAGACAAACAGCTGCATTTATTTAAATTTACTTAATTTGTGCATATTTCTTTATTTATTTTATTTGTTTTTTTGGAACCCCTATAGCCGAATGATATATTATTAGCCTATTGTTAAAGTGATTGTTTTTTCTTACGTTAATTTATCTTAGGACGCGATGAACAAATACAGAGTTGGAGCCTTCGAGGTTCAAGTCGGATTGCACGAGCTGCTGGGTCACGGCAGCGGAAAACTCTTCTGCAAGAACAAGGACGGCACGTTCAACTTCGATCGGGACATGACCCCGATGCCGCTCTGCTGCGAATCTCAATCGCCCACGAGCTTCTACGAGCCCGGAGAGTCATACGACTCCAAATTCACGGCCATGGGCAGTGCCGAAATTGCTCTAATATGCACTAATATTGCTTATAATATTTCTAATCGTTATTATAATTATACCATCATTATTTCATAGGCAGTGCTTATGAAGAGTGTCGTGCGGAGTGCGTCGGACTTTACTTGTCGCTCGAGCCCAGCGTCCTCAAGTACGACTTAAATACGATCTCAACTCGGTCTTAAGGATGACTTGGAAATTAATTTCTTCTAAGATTCCATTAAAATTTAAGATAAATACAATTTAGAAATTTATACAAATAAAATTAAACAGCTTGACTTGAATGTTTTTGGCATGTAACATAATGGGAATTGTCACGTACTTTAATTTGCTTAAGTCATTCTTGAGTTTCAATCCAATCTCGATCGTTTTGCCACAGGATATTTGGATACGAAGGCGAGGAGGCAGACAACGTGACCTATGTCAACTGGTTGAGCATGGTTTGGGCCGGATTACGTGGCCTCGAAATGTACCAGGCGGAACACTCTCAATGGGGTCAAGTATGTATTTTGAGTTTTACAAATATATTTCATTTTAAGTCTCAAATTAATTTCATCACCAGTAGAAATTAAAATAAATAAATTCGATTAAGTAATAATTTTCTTTCCCCGTCCATCCACGCAGGCTCATTCCCAAGCTAGGTTCGTCATCCTGCAGGTGCTGATCGAAGCTGGCCATAATTTGATCGATTTGAAGGAAACGACCGGCAGCGACGGCCAACCGAATCTCTGGTTGACGCTCGATCGATCCAAGATTACGTCTGTCGGAAAGGAAGCTATCGGCAACTTCCTGCTCAAACTTCAAGTTAGTCAACGTGATTGTAGTCAGTGTATTTTAAATACAAATAGCTAATCTGAGAGTATTTCTAGGTTTATAAATCGACGGGCAACATCGGTGCAGCCAAGGAGCTCTTCGACAAGTACTCGTACGTCCGCCCAGCCGGCGACGAATCGGGCCTGCCTTTCCTGGACTACCGAGACATCGTGATTTCGCGTCGCCAGCCCAGGAAGATGTTCGTGCAGGCCAACACGGTCCTTTCGTCGTCGTCCACTGGTCAGTTCGGTCGTTGATTAAATTAAAGACTAAACAAGACACTACACTCGCTTGGGTGACAGAAGTACGGGTGGGGGTTTATTAAACCTGCGCAGTAAAGTACTTTTCCCATTGAAATCAATGGGCATGCGAGAGATTAAAATGACCACATTTCTTAAGTGTCGAGGTTTGTTTTCATACTCTTTGTTAAAAGGGTACTACCTCGTATTAAAACTCATAAAAAGTTTCAGCTTCGTCTGATTCAGTTTGTTTAATTAATTGATTGCACAGGTGCGGATGGCCTACCTGGTGACGTCACTCTCACGAAGTACGAAGCAACGCACGAAGGACTGATAAAATCGTGGGTGGATCGATTTCACGAGCCCAAACATTTGTTCACCATGTTGGAAAATCTCTACGCAGTGGACCGGGCTCACTTTGATTTTTAATTTGAAAATTAAATAATTGCGCTGAGAAAATGATCAAGTTGTGCTTGTTTTCTATGGATAAATTATGCAATATCTTACTTTTTCAACTGAAAATTCTTCGAACGAGGTACATGAAATTGAGTTTAGGGTTAATTGTTTTTGATAAAACAATCATTTTTTGTATGGCTAATATTATTCATTCAGTAAATACATTTACTATATTTAGGTGCGGTACCGGTATGATTTATAGGCATAGATTTTATTTACTTTTATTATTTTATTTTGTTTTGTTTTTTGCGACTTATATTTAGGCCTGACATTGTGAGTTTGCCTTTTGATATTTTTGTTTACATTTTTTTCGTTCCTCATTAAGTCACTTATTAGGTCAAAGAATTGTGAAGTCAGAATGCCGGCCAGTTCGCGCAATTCTTCATCTTCGAAAGACCCGCCATGTGGCGCAGTGTACCACGTGATCGTTGCGTCATTGACAAGATGACCGCTTATTTGGCGCGAAAATGTAACGCGCACGCGCGATTCAGGTCCTGCACTCCTGCTCTGACCAAACGGGTTCGCGAGTTCACTTTAGGGCAAAATTTCTGTTTCTTTACCCTAAAGCACTCGAATTGTTTTACGGAATATGGCCTCGATTGCCAGTGAGGAGGAGATCAGAGCCCAGTTCCAGTCGTTTGGCGTCGTCGTCCGTAATCCAGATGTCATCGACAAAAGTAGGCATGCATGATTTTAGACAGGAGCTACTCGTAAAATGAACGGAACGCTAAGTAATGACGTCATTTCAACTCATTTGTAAAATACCCCTGCTTGGCGTCATTCTTTAGCCTTCAGTTGATTTTTCTGCGTAGCCTATCCTGTCCAATATTGACTTAACGTTACCTCGGTATCGACGGTTGTCCGTGGACGCGTAGCCCCATGGCAAGAGACCTCTGCACGGGGATTAAGTACGGTACATGACTATTTAGCCAGCGGACTGCGGACTGCCATCAGCGACTGTGCATGGATATATGATGCGGACGTTAATTAAAAGTTGTACGTGTCCTTAAACTGATTCAGTGCGGGAGATCTCCATCGTCTACAGGGTGACAGCGGGCGATCTGGCCGAGCACTGGTTCGCCTTCTGCACTTCGCATAGCCTGGACAGCGAGCCCACCGTCCAATCGCTCACCAAGCTTGAGAACGAGGTAATTAGCCTAATTTATAAGGCCATTATAGTATTCGCAGCGACTCCTGGCCGAAGGTATCTCCATTTATAGACAGTCGGCCTTGGACATAATTTAGGATTGAATGAGTTTAGTAATTATTATGGATTATCAGGAATTTAACAGCAAGAGGAGGATTAAATCACAGCCGAAATTAGGACGATCATCCACGTCCAATTATAACAGCGTTTTGCACGATGAACTGTCCATGTAATATATTCTACAAGCAACAAATAGCGATATAGGTGTGTTTTTCTGATATCTAATCGTTGTCTTGATTCAATCAAGTATTGATGACTCCGATGAATCCATGCTGCTCGAGGCTTACGGAACGCCTGACGTTTGTGCGGCCAAGAAACGTCAGAGAACGCCGAATTCAGCAACGCCGGCCAAGCGGTTGAACAGCTCTGTGGACGGTACCGGTACTCCATCGATTCGACGTTCGATCGCCTCTTGCGGTACCAATTCCCCCCTAAGTTTGTCACAGTCACCAAACTCCATCATGACGTGAGTTAATAAATGATGTAATTATAAGATCTATAGGCTAGTAGCTTTGATGTAATATGCATTTAAATTGGATCTGCTGTTGATTCAGCTCGTTTTGATCAATTCTCCTCATCTCGCTTGTCAATTCCAGCTCGACGCCGTCCGCAAAGTACGCAAACAGAACGAATGCCGGTGACGTTTCGATCGTATTCGGTGGATTGCAATTATCGGACGTCGACTGGCGTAGACAAGTCAACATGGCGGAAGACTCGACTCTCGACATCATCATCAAGCCTTATGTCGACGATGAATCGGTGGTGATGGAACGCTACAAATACATGTACTTGAAGCTCAGGTTGATTTCGACGATCCTGGACGAAAGAATTGACGAAATGGCGGCCGTTTTTCAAGAGATCAACGACATTCAGGACGTGTTCAGCGTGGTGCACCAAACTGCGGTCCGAATTGATCCAATTTCCTCGTACATTTATTCAATTGTTTATAGCTGAGCTTAATTATTTTACAAAACAGGATGAAATGACAGTTGTTGGCAGGGTGTCGTGCGACGGAAACGGACGCCTGAATGCGAGTTCCATTACGCTTTCCGGATCGGTCGAGACGAGCAATGGCCGCCAAGTACAGCTCGACCTTTCGAATCTTCCTGAATATTCCATTTTCCCCGGACAAGTTGGTTGAAATTTTAAAAAGCTAGCTTTCATTCCTACAAGAAACTATTCCAAACATGAAATCTTAATTTGTATGTTTGTTTCATCCTCAAAAGATCGTTGCTTGTTCCGGAAGCAACAGTACTGGCCACAGGTTCATCGCCTACAAGTTGCATCCTAATGTGACGGTTCCTTCCCTTCCAAAGACGTCACCTTCATTTCCTGCCGGTCTGCACAATAGTTGTAATTTATTAGTTGCGCGTATTTAGTGTTTTGGGTTTAACATTTTCATTTCATGAGGATTTAACTTGTTAAAATTAGATTTCTTGAGCTTCATGGTGGCGGCTGGACCTTACATGACTTCAGATTCGATATCGTACGACCCGTTGCACGACTTCTTGAAGACAGTCGCCGAACAGAAGCCTCACGTCTGCATTCTGGTGATCATTGTTTTACTTTTCTATTTAATTAGAGATATTTGATTTTCTTTTAAATTCAATTAATCTAATTTTGTCAAATTCCTTGTTTTTCGTGTACTTTAATTAAATATTGTAATTTCTACTCGTATATTGGATTTAAATTAATTCTAATTGTTTAGTTTTCTTTTAATTTAATTACTTTGCTTCTGGTCTTTACAATGCAAAATTGCATTTTACATTTTTTCAATAGATTGGACCATTTGTCGATGCCAAACAAAAACAGATTGAAGTAAGAAGGAGATGATTGTTTAAATTTGTTTCTCTTTCTAAAAACCTAATTACTTGTAGGTCGTATTGACTTTAGATTATTTTTCTCTTAAATCTATTTTATAGGATGCCAACTTCCGCGAGACGTACGATGACATTTTCTCTCGGTGTATGGAGTTGATTTTGAAATTCTCAAGAAGGTGATTTCAACTAGAATGGAAACAATATCTATATTTGGAGACATTCGATGCATGGAGTTTTGGTGAAATTATCTTTGTTTTAGATCTTCTACGCAATTCGTCATCGTCCCATCGACTCGTGACATCCACCACGACTTCGTCTATCCAACTCCACCGTTCTCCTCTTCGAAAGTCTACTCCAAAGAGAAGGTCATGCTCCTTGTCACTTATTTTCGTTCAACTTAATTTAATTCTGAGCAAATTGTTTATTTTGTTATGCAGAATCTAAAATTCGTGTCCGATCCCAGCCTGCTGAACATCTCTGGGGTCGTGGTGGGCCTGACGTCAGCTGACGTCCTCATGCACCTCGGGCGTGAAGAGATCTCTTTGTACGTGTATAAACAGTTAATTAAACGGACAAAATACGTTAGCCTCGAATATAGTGGCCCAGGGGGGAGTGGAGAAAACTAATTTCAAGCCAGAAGACATTTTCAAGTGTTGTAAATTTTCTGAAAATTATTTTTCAAGCCGAGCCTAAATATTTTTATTTTTTAGTTCTTTCAAATATATTCCTGAGCCACCATGCTGTAGTCAGGCAACATCCACTAACTGAAACTGAATTCTTTTTCATTTAAGTCCATCGTTGCCTGATCGGCTTGGAAGATTGGCTTCACACCTATTGCTCCAACGCAGGTTCGCTATTTAATAATTGTCACAATGGTCACAAATTCGTTTTGTTGCAGGCTGGTTTATTTGTCCGTTCGTATGCCACGCGCAAGAATTCAATATTGATTTTATTGCGGGCGTTTTTAACGTAAACGTACCAACAGATAGAACAGCACGCACGCAATTCACTCGCTCGGACAATTAATTAATCTTTCGTCCTTTTGATTAATATCTTGTATCTAGTTTTTACCCAATTTATCCCGGGTCCGACGAGATGAACATCGACTACGAAAAGCTGGAGACAGTAGGTCATCTGCGGGTTACGCCTCACGTCCTCATTCTACCGTCAGATCTCAACGCTTTCGTCAAGGTCTGTTTTAATTCTATATGGTTTCATTTTTAATTATTTAATTCTAAATGGTTTCATTTTTAATTATTTAATTCTAAATGGTTTCATTTTTAAATATTCATTTCTATTTTGTAATTCTTTTAATTTAGCTTCATTTTGTAATTATCCGATTTCTCTAAACTATAGAATATTCAAGGTTGTTGCTTCATAAATCCTCAGCGATTGACGCGAGGAACGTGCGGCGGCACTTACGCCCGATTTCGCGTACAAGCCCCGCCGTCTACTGCCAGCTCAGATTCGTCGTCGATCGTCTCTCATTTGGCCTGCCAAATAGTTCGCATTTGAGGTACGCGGGCATAGGTTTGCATATTTTTTTAAATTCATATTTACAATCATCATACATGTAGTGTGTGCTTTTTCATACACAGTCACACAAAATGGAAAAATAATAAACGTGATTTACTAATTCGTTTGCATATTTTTGAAATTTATATTTACAATCATAATACATGTAGTGTGCGCTTTTTCATACACATTACACAGTCACACAAAATGGAAAAAATAATAAACGTGATTTGCTAATTCGTAAACAAGAAAGTAAAAATAAAGCGAACGATAAACTAACAAAAGTGAATCATGAATGTAATTGTTGCCTCAGTACATCTTGCTATACCTTATAGCTTTGATAAGCAGCGGATCTTCTTGAGACGTCAGGATTAATTATTCCTTCGCGTCGCCAATGCCATCTGGATTGATGGCGAACATGGCTTCCGCTTCGGGAAGACATGGCGAGTCGTAAATTTTGCAAATCCTGGTTTCCCCTCTGCCTTTGCGCAGATACAAACTGTTCAACAGTAGAAAGTAATGAAAAATTGAATTAGGACTTGAGCAAGAATCGTGAAATTTAGATTATTCGTTCACCGAGTGGTCGACGCATGAGCCATGATGTTTCCTCCGATCGGTTTTTTCGGATCGGCCGCGAACATCGACGCTCCGTCCACCTGCGCCACCACCTGATTAGTAATCACGACAGCCACGCCAAACTGCAATCGGTTCAAAGTTTATTATCTCTTTAGTGAAAATGAAATTATAATTTTAGGAATTCAGTTTCTTTTTTCTTTTACTCGACTTGCCTCGTCCGCGAGTCTGAGCAGCATCCTCAGAAACCTGGCCATGTGCATTTGACGAGCAGACAATTCGCCACGGCCCGAGTAGTCAGTGCGATAGAGCGCAGTGGCACTGTCCACAACCAGCAGCGCGTACCTTCACATAAAAATCGACAATTGAACAATCTGGTTTTTTTAATCGAGCGAAGAAGTTTTTTTTTAATTTAATTGCCTGGATTCAGCCATCATGGCTGAGGCCTGGATGAGAAGCTGCGACTGATGGTCAGTGTTGTAGGCCCTCGCATACGCCACGTTGTCCAGAACGTCGCTCCCCGACAGACCGTATCGTTCAGCGACGGCCAGCAATCTTTCTGGCCTGAATGTTCCCTCTGTGTCCACATAGAGACACTTGCCCTCGCCACCGTTCATGTCGATTGGAAGCTGTGCGATTTTAGAAATACAAGACATTTGAAACGTTAATTTTTAAAAATAATTAAAATAAGCGTTGGCCTACTTAGTAATCTTGTTAATAATTCATTTTTGTTAATGCCTGACCTGACAAGTGACGGCGATTGTGTGACAGATTTGGGTTTTACCCGTCCTGAATTCCCCGAAGATTTCGGTGATGGATCCAGTCTCAAAGCCGCCTTAAATGTGAATTTAATCATGACTAAACCGCAGAAATTTACGTGCATTAAACAATGCAGTACCGGTAAATGATAAATACCTCCAAGGAGTTTATCTAGTTCTTTCGACCCTGTCGTGATCTGAATGATTTCCGATCGTTTCTGGTGGAATTCGGTGGCCGTCGTGAAGCCCATCGGCACCAGCTTGGATGCCTCCGTGAGGATCTTGTCAGCCTTGGCCTCGCTGATGCCTTTGATGGTCATCAGCTGCTTCCTGGGAGCAAACGCGACGGACTCAACTGTGTGGAATCCAGCGTCTTCGAGTTTCTTGAGGTCCGCGCTGCCAATGCCGCATTGCTGTTGCGTACGCGAGTTAAATAATTATTCATTTGAGTCAACAATACGGTCAATACCTGACTCAAGCCCGACTCAAGTAGTCTTGACAAAATGATCAAGTTAGCGGTACGTGTAGAATATAAATTTT
The DNA here is from genome assembly GCA_034700265.1 of Polyzonium germanicum. NCBI lineage: Eukaryota > Metazoa > Arthropoda > Diplopoda > Polyzoniida > Polyzoniidae > Polyzonium > Polyzonium germanicum. Next base: position 11,827 of record JAQIYI010000243.1, read on the forward strand.
AGGATAGTGACTCAAGAGGCAGACACTTTTAAACTTTCATAAAGTCCTGAAAGGGTGAAGACAAAACACCTGAATTCATATTTGAATCAGATTTAGGCCTAAATTTAGCGGTAGGCTACCTCTAATTTCTTGATAAGTTGCGGCCCATAATTTTGGCTGTCTTCTCCATCTTGCTCATCAGTTGACATCGACGACGCCATTTAGAAATTCAAATTGAACTTAAATTGACAATTTTTACAATAAAATCTGGCAGAAAATTAGAGCATCCGTCAATTGACTCATTTGACAGTTCTTCTTTTCCCTCCAACAATTTGCACGCACAAACATGTCCGCAGAAACATGAAAGGACGTCATAGTGATGTCACGAATCACGTGCTACCATAAATGGCCCATTCAATCCACGGTCTTACCGTGATTCAATCATAGTCAATAAACAGAAAAGGTCTATGAAATTATATCCAATCTCTAAATTTAATTAATCAATCTTTCATTTAATTAGCATTGATTAGAATTAAATTTTGTTTTAATCTAAACTAAAGTCGACTGCAGAACTGCTTTGATTGGCGTCTTCTCATTCAAGATGGCGCCGATCGGCGAGAAGGAGGCAAGCGGCCACAGCGCGGTCAATTCGTCGTCGGTTTTCGCGCCCGATTCGGTTTCAGCAATTCTGTTCGACCTGGACAACACGCTGATCAGCACGAGAAAAGCGGACCGGACGGCCATCGCCAAGGTGATTCATCGATTAACAATTACGAGTACCTAAGAAATCGCTAAGTAATTGAGCTTCTAAAATGCCAAAGGAAATTTCCATTGGAAAATTCCACTCTGTGCCGTGCAGAGAAGCCATCTGAACGCTTTGCCCCTCGCTTTCAATCACGTCCGGGCACACTCGAGTGGCACGTGAGTCTGTTTGTACGGCGCATTGCGCGGCCGTCGCGCAGACATTAGTTACGTAACACAAAAGTTCCACATGGGCGAATTTTCCACGAATTTAAGCCGAATTCGCCGGCTAACTCATCACGTGACTGCTTTTCTCGCACGATTATTGGTCACGTGGTGAGCTCACTGGCGAATTCACCGGCAAATTCGCGGAAAAATTCGCCCATGTGAAATAAGCTTTAGGCGCCTTGCGCTTTATGAATTATAGCGCGCGCGTTCCCACTGCATTTAGGCTGGAATCACTTTAATGACTGTTAGAGCTGTCTCGACTTGAAAAAATCCCAACTTCCCAAGACAGGCAGAGAATACGTCATTTTTCCATTCAGAGAGAATGGAGAAATGACGTCATCATAGCCTGTCTGGGAGAAATCTAAAAGTGAAAGCTAAATCACGAGTATGTCAAGCCTATCTTAGCTTGGCTGGTTTTATTTAGCGCTTTCACAGCAAAAGTTAAGATTTTTTAATTACCGGTGGGCCTAATTAAATTAATTTAATTGAATAAAATTTGAAATTCCTTATAAGGTATTTCAAATTTCAATACAACCTATAACAACAGAGGCACTCAGCCATGCATAGATAAAAAGTTAGATATTTTGTGCCGCATGTTTTTGATTCATGTTGCAGATTTGTACTCAGACGACGCCAAATTGCATTCATTGACTTGTTAATTGAATTGAATAAATTCGTTTTAATTTATTTCACTGATTTCAAAATTCAATTCGTTCATTTATTAGACCTACATGAAATATGCAATGAAGTTTTAATTGAATAGAGCAAGAAGGAGCGGAAAATCTTAAATCACGATGGTTTTTTTTTATTTTTCGCTCCTTGCGTAATAATTGTGACGTCAACGTCACTATTCCTAGTATATACGATATGACGTCTGCAAAGCACGTGAAAATGAGAGTTCAGTAGAAAGTATCCTTGCGTAAGCGGTTGAGATTTGGAGAGGATTTTTTTTATTTACAAGTAGGCCTAACTTAACGAGGCCGACCAGCTGTTTTTTGAATCCTGTTTGTGTGCCAAGGTTGTTTGAATGTAACTCGTTTAGGGCTTATCTCTATTCTTGTCCCAATTTCGCCGGTTTCGCTTTTTTTTGCCGTTTGTTGCATTCCTTGTGCACATGTCCACGCATGCTGCTACCGTACTGCTTTGGCTTACGACTTCCCTTGTCCGCCCGGTTACGTGCCTTATCTGCTGCCCACGCCGAATTATATCGCGATAGGGTTATTTTATGCGTTGTCATTGCGTTACCTTCCTGCATCCGCATGGCCATGACCAATTTTTCTTTGGGAAAATAAACCTTCCTCGTCAAAATTCATGCTTGACAACTCAATGGCTAAACAAATGGGTTAAACGGCCTAGACTAGCCCAGACAAGATTTTTTAATCATTAGCCAATAAAATCAGATTTAATTGAATTCAACTCACGTCAGTTAAGCTAGACTTAAAAGTGATAGGCCTGAGTATTAGGCCTGCAATGTGGAATAAAATTTAGATCAGCTCAAAGGACGAATTAATGCGGCCACAACTAGATAAATCCAAGAAGGCTAAAACATGGGTAGTTTTGGTCTCGTTTACGATTACTGTAGGGCCAAAAAAAATCTTTAATCACATATACACGTAGTTTTTAGTGTCAAATTCCAAATTAACTAGGTTGGTAGTGTTCAATACTAGTAAAAGTCCGAAAGAGAGTGGTTGTTCTTTGGGGAGTTTATTGAATTATATAGCATTCTCGCTAGGACTTGTAGTAGTATTGCATGCCTAGTTGTTGGACACTGTTTAGCGGTACATAAGTTCATTTGTTTCTTCCTTTTTCTTCTTTCTTTCCAATTTGTTCCTTCCGCCACTGTCCTTCTTCCACGGTCCTCTTGCAGGCGTTGTCCTACCTGTGCTCTCGCAACGTGCCCGAGTCGCACGGCCGCCAGGTGGTCGAGGGCTTCTACCACTGCCTGCGCGTCAACCCCGAGGACCCGGTGAAAGGGCGCACCGAGCTGGACTCGTGGCGCACGCTGCTCTGGGCGTACGCCTTGGGGCCGCAGTTCGCGCACCTGGCGCGCGACGTCTACCCGCTGTGGAAGCGCACCCGCTTTGAGCACATCGACTTCGAGCCGGACACGCTGGAGCTGCTGGTCACGCTGCGTCCGCACTACAAGCTGGGTCTGATCACGAACGGGCCGTCGACGGCGCAGTGGGAGAAGGTGACCCACCTGGGCGCCGACGATTTATTTGACGTGGTACTCGTGGGTGGAGACTACCTGGAGCAAAAGCCGTGCGCATCCATCTTCAGGCTCGCCTTCGACGCGCTGCACGTCCAGCCCAAAGAGTGCGTCATGGTGGGCGACATGCTGGCAACGGACATTCAAGGCGGGCGCAACGCGGGCGTTGCGGCCACCGTCTGGATTCCACTGCAGGTGTCGCGCTGCGACGACCCGGACCCGAAGCCCGACTTCGTCATCGAGCGCATCGGCGAGCTGCTGCCCATTCTGGGGCTGCCAGCGTGACGTCGACGTAATCCTTGCCCTTAGCCTAGTCTGACCCTGATTCCCCAAATCTCCTTTCTTATTTTCCTCCTTCGGTACTTGCCCACTTCCCTACTCTGATTCCTCCAATCAGAACTTGTGTCAATTATCGTGAACGCACAGCCGATGACAATCAAGGGCACAATTATATGTTTTGTTCACACTCGCGACGCCGTAAAGCGAGTTGTCTGCCAATGAAGCTTTATGGCGGAGTGTGAGCCTTGCAACCAGGTAACTGCAGTTAAATATTCAGCTCTTATCAGCTCCATTACGCGGTGGCGCAGGAGGGAAAATTTAACAAATGTTTAATATATTTAACAACAGGGCGTTACTCTTAGTCAACGAAGAGCCCAAGCTAGTTTACGGCTATTTGAAAGATTATTATGTGCTTAAAGCCGCATTCAACTAATTGAAATCTTAATTAGAAATGAGCGCCCTGGTCGAAGGCATCACTCAAAACAATTGAGTGAGATTCGCGCAAGGAGCGACTCTTATTTTTGGTCTTTTTCCCGCGCGTCATACGACAATGGAATTCTCTTCCAGTGGATAGTAATGTCCTCGTTAACAAATCAATTTGACGATGATGAGCACCCTATATACTGCGTAAATGCGGTAATCAATTGGGATATGATATATGCATCCCCCTGTCAAATGGTCTGAAAAGGGCTGAATGCAGGTGTACTGAGTTGAATTGAATAAATAAAATAATATAAATAAATTTAAAAAAATTGATATTTAACTGCAGTTTATTTTCCTAGGTGCGCTTTTTTTGAGGTCATTGTTTGCACCCATGAATGCATCGGCAGCTATATACCAAGGCTACTAATCGCGTTGACGTTGATTATTGGGCCAAGTAATTATCGAGTAATTTTCCCCCAATCGCGCAACGCTTTGCTCTCCTCCGCCATCTTTTAAGCTTCTAGACTTCTAGCAGCGGAGCTTTTCTCTTGAAAACTATATCTGTGGATCAGATTAATTATAGTTGAGTAACTTGAGTCCGTCGCGTTGCAGCTGATGACCATCAAAGGCATCAGCGAGGCTAAGACTGACAGGATCCACGTGGAGGCGTCCAAGCTGGTGCCTAACCCAAATATGTCACACAATCGCCTTCACTTCTCAGAGACAAGTGACGACGATTGTGTGACATACTTGGGTTTTCCCCGTCCTGAATTCACCGAAGATTTCTGTGATTGATCCAGTCTTGAAGCCGCCTTAAATGTGAATTTAATCATGACTAAATCGCAGAAATGTAAGTGCGTTAAACAATGCACTGAATGCAGAAAATGTTAAATACCTCTAAGGAATTTATCCGATTCTTTGGACCCTGTCGTGATCTGAATGATTTCCGATCGTTTCTGGTGGAACTCGGTGGCCGTCGTGAATCCCATCGGCACCAGCTTGGACGCCTCCACGAGGATCTTGTCCGCCTTCGCTTCGCTGATGCCTTTGATGCTTATCAGCCGGTTCTTTGGACTAAACGCGACAGACTCAACCGTGTGGAATTTTTACATTATATTTTGTCGACAGCATCAATGCATCATTTATCTGCATGTTTTGATCAGCTGGAATTACTTACGGGCTAAAGAATTATTAATATATGTTGATTTAAATTTTAATTAGGCGCAGCTAATTACTCGCGGCTGAATTGTTATTCAATTAAGAATCCATTTGTGGGTTTGTGTGTCGATACGGTAACATAAATATGAGCCTTATTCGGCCCGAATTATTGGGCGACGAGGAATAGGCCTATACTATTGTAGGTCTGTAATATTAGTATATATACGAAAAGTCAAATATGTAATGTCTAATTGTTTGATTTACTTAATTAATTTCAAGGGTAATTGACGACTTTGCAACGTTAATTAAAAAGCTGCTAATAAAACAATCGCTCATCTGTGGCGACGGCCAACGCAGCAATTGAGATCGCCAACAAACGGGCCAAAGGTGATTAATAATTAGGTAGATAAATATGTTTTGTGTAAGCTTATACGAAAAAGTTTCGTGTTTTTTTTTCAATTTTTCTGTCAAAACTAAGATTTTAAGGATGAAGGCAACCTACTTTTTATTCTTATGTCACTTTATAATATGGGATGTTTATTGGTTCGCTTTACTGCACTTTTGAAATTTTAATAGTCATATTTACCTGACTAACCACATATTGTCTAATTTTATTAGTTTTATTTAAATTTGCTTTAAATCCATTTTATTTTATTTAAATTTGATTTTTTTATTTGTTTTCTTTTATTTATCTTATTTAATTAAATAAGCTTGGTTCGCGTCAAAAGTTCAACACTTTCGTCGAGAAAGACGTACTTGGCTTCTTCGAGCTCCAATTGCTCTAGTTTTTTGTCCAACTTGTGATGCGCTTGAACGTCCAGCGATCTTTTAGCCGCTTTCAATTCTCGTTCGAGTGTAGCCACTTTGTTTCTCATTTCATTCAGCACTGAGTTGATCTGAGTGCTGAATGAAATGAGAAACAAAGAAGCCAAGTACGTCGAGGAAGTCAGAAAGCCGCGCTGAGGGCTCGAGCAGCGGAACATCAAGCAGAGAACCAACGGCTGATGCTCGCCGATGCAATCATGCCGCAATCACCTAAGGGGTGGTTGAAAGTAAAAGGGTTTTCGTCGGCAATAGGGATTCTAAGAAATAAGCCACATTGTTCAACGCGACTTGTCGATCGATCGCGTAATCCAACGCTTAAACTCACGGATTATTTTCAATATTATTTTCCAAATTGTCTGTATCGCACAACCCGACGAAACCTTTTGTTAAAGCTTTCAAACAATTGTTTAAAATAATTGTTTAATTTACTTAATTAATTTCAAGGGGAATTGACGACGTAGCCTAGCTTAAAAGTATTTCCTTAATGTAATTGCTTTTGGCCGAATGCAATTAACATGGAATCTGAATGCAATAAGGGCCTCTTATTTCGATTTTATTTTATTCACATTAATTGTTGAGCGATTGTTTTATTAGCAGCTTTTTAATTAATTATAATGATAAATTATTATTGTCGGGAAGTTTATTGTTATCTTACGTAAATCGGTTATTTAGTTTTTTGTAACTTCGGGACTTCGGTTTGAGACTGATCGATTAATCGGTTCAATTAAATTATTAATCCTAAGACGAATACAATGTGCCTCATACAATTGTATATTAAAAATTATTACTATATTATTTACTGAGTACATATTTCAAATGTCCGACATTGTTTGTTCGCCCCAGAGGCTTAAACCAATTCTGTCGGCTTCTTTGTCTTGACGTTAAAATAATTAAATGCTTATTAACTAATCACGTCTGATCGCCGTTTAAAGTTGGTTTACATTTTTAATTTTTACCTAATTAAGTAGTTTATTTAATTAATTAAATAGCTTTATGCATTTTATTTAAATAGTTTAAAGGGTATTTATTTCCGTAGGCCTTATTTTTTAATTAAATATTTGAAATGAATAGTCATAAGATAATTAACCACTATCCTCAGTTTAATTATTAATTAATAAAGAGGGCTGATTCGTTTAATTAAGCGACATATTTTAATTAGGTAGACTACTGCATCTATAGAATTAATTTAATTAGCTAGGCCTTCGGTAATAATTTATTTTATTGATCAATTTTACTTAATTGGTTTAATTTATTTTTGGCCTATTTTAAGGTATTAATTCTCTTGCGTTTTTTTTCAGCTTTCAAGAATGCATGTTTCATTTTCGCCTTGCTTGGCCGTCGTTTGTCTTCGGCACGACTGTGAGATCGGAAATATTTCCGGAAAAACAAGGTCTTCGACTGTTCGCCGCAAGCTTCCGAACTTCCGGCGTTTGCCGCGAATGGCGTTGATGTCGCAGGCACGGCCGAATTAAATCGTTGAGTACACATCGCGTTGCTAGGCAACCGAATGACATCACCGGTATCGATTAATGATCCTTTGCGTGCAATAATAATGATGGTTATTTGAGCCGGTTAACTATATTTCTGCCTTTTTCTCTTGATAGACCGAAAGTCCGCTGAGTGTTTAAGGCGTTCGTCGTACGTTATCCTCGGGCGTTATCGGATGATGATTTGGCCATGGCTCGATCGTCTTCTGCTTCCGCTGCAGATAATGTGCATTGTTGAGGCCGACCTGTACAACATCGTTTGAGTGGGTTTATTTTTTGTTTATTTTGACCGCACCCACCACATCAGACTCGACTCAGTTTGCCGTTCGTTAATAGACGAAGAAGACCTCCTCCAGAATGAATCTGTCTCTCTCGACGACCCTGCTATTGTTCGGATTTCTGACGTCAGCGGCTTACGGAACCTCGGGTAATACGATGCAAAATTCGCCTCCATTTTAATAATTTCTTTATGTACAGCTTAGTCTCCTGTCGTTAATTTGTTTTGCCGTTAACTAGGCCAGTCAAGCGTTTTGATTTTATTTTCAAATTGCTTCCATTTTCGCAAATTCTTTTTGTGACCTTTAACTTATCCAAGGAATGCATTGTATTGACCTTTAGGGACTAATTTTAATCAATAACTCGGCCTACGGTTCGAAACAGACAAGACCTTTGCAAATTCTCAAGACTGTCGCATTAGGCATAACGCTAGTTGGCGACAAAATGAGAATTATATTTTAATTCCCTTTATTTTATTATTTTATTTTAATTGCATTTATTTTATTATTTTAATTGCATTTATTTATTATTTTATTTTAATTGCATTTATTTTTGGTTTGAGCATATTTTTAATTATATGCACAATTTTACGACTTAAATTCAATAATTGCATTTAGGATTTAGGCTACTTTTAGGCCGATTTTAAATTTAATAAAAGCATTGAGCCCGTTTTAAACCTTATTTTAATTATCTCATTTTGAGCCTTTTTTCTTAATTTCATTTTAAGGAATTTATTTTTACATTTTAGTTTGATACTCAAAATATGCATTTATTTGAGGCCTATTTTTGTATTTAATTGCGTTTAATGTAGTTTATTTTTTGTTTAATTTTTTTACCAACCCTTTTCTAGGCCTTTTTTTGACATGCGTAATCAGTGGAGCTATGAGTGATTGCCGACCATATAGGAGTTAAGCTCAAATTAAATGCAATTAAATATAAAATAGGTCTAAAATAAATGCACAAAAGTGAGTTACTCCTCCAAAATAGTCATAGTTTCATTTTGTTATCCTTATTTCTAATGAAACTATTTCGGACGAGTGTGAAGCCAAGGTAATTGGTTAATTGCCGTCGCTTCTGAAAGTTGTAAGTTGCGAGACCATGCACAAGGGTGCCTAATTGGCAGACTTTGGCACCCTTATGTATGAAATAAATGCCCTTTAAAAAAGTGGGAAAAAGCATTTTTGCAGCTTTTTAAAATCGATGGTCTCGATTTTATGCGCCTGAATTTTCGTAAGCGGTTCGCTTACGATTGCCTGGATTTCTGCTCGCGATCCCGAAGAGTCCCGTTAATGTATGACGACGTATGACTCGGCGTTGCCTAGCAACAAAACCTGAGATCCAAATTCTGAAAGGCTTCCTGCCCTCCATTATTTTGCTTCTTTCCTTCCTTGCTTCCTGCGTCTTATCTCGGCCTATTGTTATGCAAAGGTGTGTGCCTCAAAAAGATTTCTCAGTTTTTTCTTATATCGATGAGGCCTAGAATAAATTTAAACTAATTTAGATGTGTTGTGCAATCAATTACGCGCATTAGTAGTCACGTGACATTTTTTATGGGTTTTTTACAGTGAAAACTGGGAAATCTGCCACAACTGGATCTGGACTACTTCCGGTTTTATCAGACGATTTCGACCAAAAGCGATCGATTGTGAGTTTACACTTTTTTACCTATTAAATCTGATTAGTTGTCGGAGCCAATGTTAGTTTGTTGCGCGACCCCCATATAACGAGCGAGCGAAGCGAGAGAGGACTTTTTGAGAGAATTCTGACGCTTTTGTTTAATGCTTTTCATCTTTGTTTGCCCTATGGTATCCTCTCCCTTGTAATGTAGACCAAGTTCGAGCCTTCTCCACCATTTTTTGCTTATTTGTGACAATTTTGACGATTTATTGCTTTGCCATATTAGCTTTGCTCGCTCGGATAAATGTTTGTTCATAATTACAATTTTATTGACATCACGTTTAGGCTGATACTGATGTGGAAGAAGAGTTGAAGCACCTGGTGGGCGACGACGAACGCGATTCCTTGGAAGCGCCGTCTCCTCTGGCCACCGAGCATTTCGTCGTCACCGCCGCTCCTCCGTCGGCGTCCTTGTACAACGATGGCGGCGACGACGAGGATCAGCTGTCGGCGTCGGCCGGTCGGATGATGAACCGTCCGTCGGCCACCGAGTTCGCTTTGGCCAGCACCGGCACGCCGCAGTTGCTCGTCGTCAACAAAAGCAACAACAACAATCTTTTAACGACGACGGCCAGAGACGTCGTTGAAGAGAATGTCGAAGAGGCCGAAGCGGGCCAGTGGGAGGATCTCATGTCCACGATGACGCCGGTCCAAGACGACGCGGGATCTTCCGGTATGACGCATATAAATGTAGTTATCGACGGTTATAACGAACAGCTGAGCACGGCTTGAAACAAACTAAACTAGATTCTAGTTTCAACTCACGGATATTGCTGCCTAAAGCCTATAAGCTAGGTGACTAAATAGTTATTATAGGCACGTTCAAGTGCCAAGCCAAATCGTGACTTATTATACTTTGCTTGAGATTAGATAAACTTAATTAGCTCACATCAAGTCACAAATTTTGTAAAAGATAGGGGTACCAGCCGTAATTTAATTTAATTAAACTCAATAAATTTATGATAAAATAATTTTATCAAATTTACGAAATTCTTGACAGTTCTTCCATCTGAAAACGTGCATTGCGATTGGCATGTTTGACTGAGTGGTTGACGGTTGTCATTTCTTTTACAAAAATCAAATTTCAGTGGTTCGCTCGATTACGTCTATCAACGCAAATTCTTCTACGGCTGAGACATCGGTCAAGGACCAAGAAGGCCAAGTTGACAGCGAGTCAGCAATAACAAGCGTAGACGACGAAGACAAGGTCGTCACGGACGTCGAGTGGACGACGAGGAACGGCACGGCGAATGAAGATCAGCCGGACGCTGTTGATGACGCCGACCTGGAAGAGTTGGAAGGTGGGCTTGATCGGAAGTCACCGATGATCAAGAAGCTGGCACGTTCGCTGATGAACAAAGGCGACGTTCGCCGGAAGGCCAAGTCGTCGGCGGAAGCTTACGAGGACCTGATGGAGATCGTCATCAAGGTGGCCGAGCATCCCAACGACTGGCAAGAAATTGAGCAGCTTTTGGGTTAGCCATACGCATTAAAAGTTAGCACAAAGTTCACAGTTGGTCCAGTTCATTTTGAGCGACTATGGCGAGCTTCATCACCTAACCCCATTCAGCTAGCTGAATTGTTAAAATTAATTTCGATTATCCTTATGGCCCTCCTAAATCTTAATAAAAATAAAACACTATAGACCTACTCCAGTTAATTACTGGCCACTCAAGAATTTTATTTTCATTTTCTGACAGAAAAAATTGAATACGAGGATGCAACTTTAAAAAAGGCGAAAGCAAGACTCAGAGCCTTGGCTATGCAAAAACAAATCAAGGTCAGGTCCAACTTTCAAAATGGCGGGAAAGATTACAAGCTACTTCAATTTCAATCATTCAATTGATTATTTGTCTTATTTTCAGTTGAGAAAAGGGAGCGTGAGCAGTAAGACCTCAAAGAGCAAGCTGCAGGTGACCCAGTCTGCAGGGAAGTCCGAGAACGACGTCCTGATGACATCCAAAGTGAAGACGCCGGCAGGAGGCCGCCATCAGGCGCCCGGCGTCAAGAATCACTTTGTTGCCCACGTGGCCAAAACCAAGCCTCGGAAGTTTCAAAGCGTCCAGGTTCCTCATCAGGTCCTCATCACCAGTCTCACTGCCAAGCAGCAGAAGCATCAGCAGCTCCGCCCGCTGGACGACGAAGACGTCGTGGATCATCGGAACGACGAAGACGATTATTACGCCCTCGAACAGCCGGTCACCGTGATCGGCGAGCGTTCTCTAGTCGATCCGATCGAGAAGGACGTCGTGGAGGAATCGAGCCATCAGAGGCTGCGCGAGATTCAAAGAGAGAAGGCCAGGCTGTCGGCCATGGCCGATAAGACCGACGACATGGAGGCGAGTTGGACTGCGTGAAAACGCTAATTAACACTACTAATTACTTAGTTAAATCTCTAAATTATAATTAGTTATTTCATTACATTTTAATAAGTTACATTTTTGGTTAAAATTTCAGTCAGATTGCTAATTAGTTTTTCGTTAATTTTTTTAATTAATTATCCTGGGCTTTAATGGTTTAGCCTAGTTTAAATAAATAGATAATTAGATTGTTTTCATTCAGTTAATAGTAATTATTTACTTATTTAGGTCTTTAACTGGTTGGTTTCAATTACTCTGGAGTAAGTATTTTTGAAAACAGTAAAATTCAGCGTTAATTCATTCCCCGTGGGTCATGAAGTTCCAAAAACTCAACGTCAAATTATAGTGCCAGGT
>JAQIYI010000244.1:0-23801 GCA_034700265.1 Polyzonium germanicum
ATAAATGTATAAGTTTTTGGTTTTCTTTTAGTGTAAATGGTTGCTTCAACAATGTGTTATTGACAACAAGAATGACCTTAGCGTGACCTCTTGTGATGCAAAATAATATTTGCTTTGCAAGTTTGGCAGTATGTTACAGCAACCATATTTTTTGCGTCCTCTTGACTGCGTACTTTTAGACAATTCGGACTGTTGAAGGACAAGTGTGAACACGCTTCAGCGTGTGCTGCACTTTTCTTTCACAACTTTGTATACAACAGTTTCTTCATTCCCACAAATTAGTTAATTTATTCTATTGGGCCTACTGAGATGAAATAAAGCGCGTTAATAGGCCCGATTTTATTTGATTATTTCACAAAGCTAGTTTAACTAAAGAATGTATTTTTTAAAAACGATAAAGGTAGCTGTGATACACATTTAAGTTATGTAGACGTCTAGTATGGACGTATCTCTCTCTCTTATTTATGCAGCTCATTTGTTTGTGTTTCTAAGGTTACTCAGGTAGTAGGCCTAGCTCAATTCCAGTGTGTTCCTGATGAAGGGTCCAAACATTAATTTTAAAAATGAAAGGTTTAATTTATCGATAATAAAGAATTATGAAAAAAATGGTTTCCAAGACATACGGTCCGAATAATAATGGATGAATTTCGTGATTACTACTTTGAACTTTTTTTATCTTGACTAAAGTGACAACTTAGCATGTAAACATGATCAAATGTACGTAATATACCACGTACTTTTTGGCTGCCATTTTGAGAACACGACATAAGCTTCAGCGTCAAAATTCACCATCTCATACGAGTGCCTTGCAAGGTTTTATATGAAATCTGACCTTCAACTTATGCTAAAAGCACTGCTATGCAAGGTATATAGAATATACCTATGAATGTCAAATCTCAAATTGTGCGATTGCAAGGCAGTGTAGAAGGCGCGCTAGACTTTGAGATGGAGTCCATGCAGGGATTGCAGGCTTCAAAGGAAAAGCTCGCTAATAAATAGGGCCCAAACCTCGTTTTGGCAGCAGGTGGAATTGTAAATTTGAACATACTATGACCATTGACCACCAATTATTTAAGTGCATATGCGGGCAGACCAAATCTGATTTCCTTAACCTGCAAATCGTAAAAACAAATTATAAACAAATTTCAATTTACAACCTCGTTCCCCCAAAAAAAATGCTTTGGATCTACTTTGCAGCAACGTCTGCTCACTAACCACTGGCTCAACCTCCAAATAAATCAATAGCCTATCAAATGACACTACAGTATAAAATCACACAGCCACGCAGACACAGAAGAACACACGAACAAAGAACAAACACGACATTGACAGTTTTGTTCACATTTTTATGCATAATTAATTAATGAGTATGAATGGCGACCGAAAGTTGGCATCGGCGGCAGCAGCAGCAGCGACAAATTAATTCTAAAAATAGATGAGGCCTAATTTTAAAAATAGTTTTGTAATAAATTAGGCCCCATTTTAAAATTATTTTTTAAAACTTTTTCATGCCAAAAGCTTCCAGAATTCAGTTTTCAATTAAATAATTTTCAATGAAAGCAATTCGTAAACGTACAAATAAAATAAAAATTAAGGGAAATAATTTTGAATTATCCATCTGAGCCACTAGGCCTATCTTAAGCGAATGTCAGAGCAGCGCTTTAGTTAAATTAAATTCAGCAAGAATAGATTTGTTTCCCTCCGGCGCGATGCAACTTTCGGTCGCTTCGCTCGCTCGCAATTCGTAAATTGTAAAATCCCCACCGGCCGTTTGCCGAGCACACGTTGGTCAACGCCACTTCAGTTGACGTCGCTCTCTCTGTACTTACTGTTGAACAGGACCCTGAGTTCGACGGCCAGAGACTCGCGCTCGTCGCAGGTGGCACTCAGTGATCTGGCCACGACGTCAAACCGGTTTTCCACGTAGGACGTGGTAACGGGCAGCGAGAGCACCTTGACGGCCAGCCGGGAGAGAGTGGGCATGATCCGCGAGTAGGCGTTCCAGAACTGGATGGCCGGCACCTGAGACGCGCCGCGGTCCTGGTTGGCCATCAGAGTCTTGACGTAGAGCGAGATCTCGTCGGGCGGCACGGGCGCCTCGTCGAACCGCTCCAGCTCCTTGAGGCAGTCCGTCTGCAGCACCTCGGGCAGAGCGACCCTCTGCGGGTCGAGCATTTCAACGATGCGCCAGAAGCGCGGCGAGGGCAGCGCCATGTCCAGCTGCGTGCGCAGCTCGTTCACCGGAAAGCCGGCGCTGTCCAAGAGCCCGACGACGGCGTGCATCGTCCAGAACGCGCTGCTGATCGTCAGCTCACCGTTGTCCACGATCTCGACGGCCTTCAGCAAGCCCGGGTAGATCTTCTGGATTCGGGCGAGTTGCTCGCGCAGCTCGGGCTGCGAGGCGAGCACCTTGAGTCGCAGCAGCGTGCAGCCGTCGCCCTCCATGCTGGCAACCCAGTCAAGCTCCTGGTCGATGTGCTCGGCGTGGAAGTTCACCGTTTTCAGCCAGTTGGTCGAGGCCGCGCACTGGAACCGCCGCGACGACTGCAGGGCGTGCAGAAGGTCGTCCTGCAGCTTGGGTGCTTGGTCGAGCACGCATTCGATCGTCTGGACGTACTGGTCCAAGACGGAGCAGCGGTTGCGCACTTCGTTCATGGCCGAACGCAGGATTTGATTCCAGCACGTCATCAGATGTAACCTGCGAACAAGTGCATCTCATGATCTCATGTAACGTGCTGTTGCAACCAGTAATTTAAAGACGCCTTTTTACCTGCGGCATTGCGACTGCAGTTGTCGGCCCGCGACCTGCAGATAATCGGCGTTGGTGGACACCAAAGCCACCACGTTCCACCGTTTGATGCCAGCCACGTCCATAGTCGAAAGAACGAGTTCCAACGCGGCGTCCGAATTGCCGGGAACGATAACTTTAGAGGCGAGCAACCGGAACCTAGCCCGGTTTCCCAGCGGAGCCACCAGAACGTGGACAGCTTTGCCACTTCCAACAACGCCTGCTGTTTCCACGAGCAGTAGACAAACATCCTTATCCCTGCGTAAGAAATAAAACAAAAAATTTTAAAAAATAAACTCATAACGGGTATTCCAATTTTCTTACTAAAGATAACTGCTGTATGGTGGCCCAGAATAATTAATAAATTATACGGTGGTTATTTTTTTGCCAAAAGTTCACAGAAATCCAAGAAATATTCTTATTTGCCAAATAGAAAAATATTAAAGATTTTCATATTGTCATATTTTTTGACCAAATAAAACTTTGATAAATATCTTTCGCTTAGGGGGATGTTCTAATTACCAAGACTAGGTTCAATAAAGAAAGGAGTGTCTAATTACAGGCATTCTGTGACCGTCTCCAATATGTCTGCTGGTCCCGCCACTTCGAGCAACCGACGAGGACTCGGAAGATTTCCGGAGTACTTGAGGTTGCCTTTGATCCAGGTGCGGAATTTCTCGTTGCCCAGAACGCGCGGTGGAATGCCCACGTTGACGAACGCCTCGATCATAGTTGCAGCCGTGTGGTGATCGTTCACGTTGCCGTTAGCTCGAACGCTATTCGGTGCTAAAAAAATCATATGAAATTAATTACATGTAGCGAAATGTCGGGTGTGCGAAAACTGATTTTCCGGACTTAATGCTCACCTCTAGGTCGTCTGGCTTTCATCTTCTCTTTGATGAATTGCAAATGGGCTTCAAGGGCGCCGTTGAACGAACTGTCGCCCTGACGATGCATCAATCCCAGTCCATGGTAGTTCTCTGCGCGCGTCCAAACACACAACAAATAAATTCGGTTAATTAATTGATTCGCAAGTGAATTCTTGAGAATTGCGTGATTTCAAAGTCACACACAAGCTCAAGCTACGGCATCTCACGAAAGTAAATGTGCAGTTTGATTATTGGCTAATCCTAAACGCTATTAGGCAATCGGGCACTCTGCCCTTTTTCAGTTAGCTTAATAGATTAACTACGAACGAAAAATCGGCGTAAATTCATAAAATACTCGTACTTGCAAAAAGTGAAAAACATATGAGGTCCACGCGAACTCTTACTTGATCACCTGGTTGAACTCGTCGCACCTAGATCTAGGTTTACATGTAAAGCACAAAAGACAAGAATGATTCAAACCAAGACAAGGCGTAGCTCTAGAGCTACTTGGTTTCCGGAAGCTGGTCAACGCTGACCAGGATGGAAAGTGATGCTTCTGCTGCTCGGCCTATGATGTGAGGCAAAATCTTCTCCGGCAGAAGGAAAGGATGCGGCCATCTGTTGACGCACATCTAATGCCGTTTCAAGACGTCTACTGGCGAGACACGATGCATGTAGCCTAATGCAAATAAATAAGCTTACAAGGATTCTTTTGTACATTGTATAAACGCTAGTCCGCACCACTGGCCAGTGACTCGAGTTGATGAACTTTATGTGCATTCTCAAGATTGCACTTGCGATAATCTAATTCAATAGAAATTCTCACGTGAAAAAACGCTTACTTTAATAAAATGAGCTAGTCACTGGCTAGTGATACAGAAATGACACTATCATTATTACCTCTCTTCTTAGGGCGACAGAATGTTGTCTTGTTAGGGAAAACAAAAAAACGGCATTTCTCAGATTGCGCTTAAAAAGAATAAAGAAAAAGTGATGATGAAACAATTAAAAATATTCAAATACTTGACATTTTATTATCTAAAGAATATATGGCTTGGTGTAAAGGGAAAAAATCCTGATAAACTGCATTTTATTTGGACTGCCTGCATGAGATAGTCGCGTCATGCGTAATTACAACTGGCAACCCACCATCCATGTATTCCTCTACAACCTCGGTAACGGTGCGCATGCATTCACGCTGTTTTTCCTTCGGAATTTCTCGAATCAGATCCACGATGTAATGGCCGAATCGGTCGAGGTGATCTTCCTGCTTTTTATTCGCCTGGAGTTTGTCGCTGGTTCTTAAAATGGCAGAAATTAATCTGAAAAGAACGAACAATAACATCATTAGAACCCGACCAAAGTAAGCTACCTAAGTAACCTAACCAAGTAAGCTAAACCAAGAGCACATTTTCATGGGTTTCTGAATAAAATCGCACTATGAAGCGTGCGATTTGGCACAATGTGAAAAGATAATCGCTAATGGCGCCAAATAGCACCCTCAATCGATGCATTGGCAATGCGCCCTTACAAGCTACTAGCCTAGTAAAAGAAATGCAAAACATACGCGTCGGATTCCTGCACGGGCCTGCTTTCTTCGTAGTCACGTGAAAGCGGAGGAGTGTAACTTTCTCCAGATTTCGAACTTTTCCGCTGGTTATGAGCTGAGTATGCCCTCTTACGGGGCGGACTGGCATTACTGGTCGTTGGCGGTGGTGTGTCGGCTATGTCGATGATCGGCGGCGATGGCGATGAATCTGCCAGAAGAATGTCTCCATTGACGGCAAACATTTTTGCTTGAATGACTTCGGTTGGCTTCTGTCCTCTCTTCTAGTCGTCAGCTGTCAATAGAGGTTACTCTTGGTGTTCCAAATGCGTGTTTAGTGTGTTCCTGTTATTATCCAGATCGATCAGTGAATACCATCTACAGATTGATTAGTGATCCAAATAATCGGACTAAAAATCTTACTCCTTTTTTTTAACAAAAAATGAGCAACATTGAGAAGTGGAAACAGAAAAAGGCAGCAGGTAGGCCTCAGGCTCATCAGACCAATGTAATATTTCTAAAATTACAATATAGGCGCGTATGTTCAGGCGACCATAATGGCATGTAGCAGTCTAGTCGCTTTGATGATTATATTGAATTTAATTGCATTATTAAAACGAATTATCACCATGGCCTTGTTGAGAGAGAGAGATACTCTCCAGTTTGTTTTCTTGTTGAGAGGATTTTCTGTTTGTGTTCTCTACAAGCATCGTCTTCTCCGCTTGTTTATGCGTTATTCTGTCGACTGAAACATGCCATTCCTGCGTGTGGGTTGAGCCAGTGTCTAGTCTGGAGTGCATTCAAGCAGTTCCGTAGTATTTCCGTATCCACGCTATATCCTATCGGTGTATTTCAGTCTTCTGTCCCGGCTGATTTCGATTTTGAATATCTTTTCCTCCATACTCTGTGCTTGGATTCCCATCTGGCTTGACAATCGATCTTCAGTCGGTGACAAAAATCATAATATTTCAGGCGTCGATCGAAGCATACTAGCATAGTTCTCGTTGCTCGCCAATTTCTGCCGATCGATAATTAATTCTAATCGGATGTGGTCATTAATGGATGATGGCGCCGAATCTAACCTGGAACGATGGATGCGCAAGAAAGTCACCGGTAGGCCTGATTACTTTGTAATTATGCACCGACAGATTGGGAATAAATCGAGGCATTTTTGCAGCACAGTTGCATGCCTTAAAGGCTCATTTAAGGTTGACATGGCCTATATTAATATAGCGGCAGCCGAAGTTTATTTCTAAAATGATCGAGGCAAAAGGAGACGACGAATCAATTATGTTTCATGCTTCCTAGACTTAAGGTTAAAACATTACATGTAGGCCTACAGAATTGCTTAAAAATAATGAAATCGACTTTATTGTTTCAGGTTTGCACCATTTACGAAGCATAATCCGGATTTAATTAGCAGAAGCATCATTGCCATTGGAGGCTACTATTACGCTATTTTTAATGATTTGACGCGGGCTAATTTAAGTGTGCTAAATAATTCCTCGTCTGTTTTTGCCCATTGGCAAAACAATGGGCAAAAGCAGACGACTAATTATTTTGCATACTTAAACGAAACACGAAGGGTCATTGCTCTCAGCAGTTGAGTAGAGTTGGAATTTTGAGTACCAAACGCCTGTAAACCTGGAGTTCCATGTAGACCGCCATTTAAATTTAGGTGTTTTGAAGAGGTGGGTTAAATACAACATCTACGCTAGAGTTTGGATGTAGACTATAGTCAAGGGACTCCATGAGCAAAATATCAATTTTCTCCGAGAGTAGCTCACGCTGAATTTATTTTTAGAAGTGTTTCAACTGGGTGGCTGGCTGCATGGCTCCGACTATACAAGTGCATTTACCACAAGCGATAATGGGAGCAGACCTTTTTAACAGCAAAAAATCCAGATTTGACGTCGTCGAGACGATTGCTGCGTCCGAAATTGCGCAGTTCAGACTATGTTTTGTTTTTCTCACAATGTCTGAAAACTCAGTTCAAAAAAGTGCCAGAAATCAATAAAGTAATTATTCAAAGCGAAAACTCTGAATGTTTATATTAGTGCAGAGCCAAAAAGTACAGAAAAATTTCAAACCTTTTGCAAATTGCGTTCACACATGGCTGGCTGCAAGGTACCCAGAGGGCCAAGGTACCTCGTATTTTTCGCGAACTACTCAGCGTGTGATAAACTTGCATGATTAGTGACTGATAAGTCTTGATGATTCTTTCTTAACGCGTAGACAACCTTGTCTGGTAATTCTAGGTTTCTACAGACGAGATGAAGATGGAGGTTTCTGGGTCAATAATTTTTTTTATTTCATTTTATTTTGCAGGTCATTCATTTCCTCATTTCTGCCTAGGACGCTAGCTCGATCCTAACTTCAGTCGCAGTTTGTGTATAAATTTCAATTTAGTATCATTCCTTACCTCGCGCTCCTGACCGTTAGTTTTACAATCAAAACCTTGACATTTTCACGTTAAACATGGAGACAGGTGTGATTTTATTGGTTTTTTTAAGTCAAGGCCTGCATGATGAATGATTCAATTATAGCTAATCTTTAGATGTTGGCATGTTGCTCAATCATTGAATATAACTTTGTTGCTTAGGTGTTCACATTTGTAGCCTTGCAATTAAGCTAATTATTTTAATTGAGGCACTATAATTTATGCCTGGCTTCAATTTTAACTTCGTTTACTTCTGTTTATTCATGTACACATAGTTTGTTGAACAATTGACTCAACTTGCGAGTTTAACAAAATAAACTTTCAAGTTAAATTTGTAGTTAAATTTACTCATGTAGCCTACGTTATTGTTTGGCAAGTATAAATTGAACTCAGGTAGGCATAAATTATACATGTAATAATATTTCCTGGTTGACAGCTCTGTCAATTTTGCTTATTAATTTTCTTTTCTTTCAGGACTGACGTCGTACGGAGCATTTACGCCGACCCCGCCTGAGGACGATTTGCCGCCACCTCCGCCACCGGAACCGTCGTCGTACACGCCGTTGACGAATCAACAATTTCCGCCGCCGCCGGAAGACTTTCCACCGCCGCCACCTTCGCCAGTAAGCTCGTCCTACTCGGAATTGAGGAGGGCGGCCAACCAAGCCGAAAACTATGCCAACTATGGACCGGTCTCTGAGGTGAGTTGTTTCATAATGGCTGACATTGTGAGTTGGGTAATTTAGATCGTGTTAAGCTTTCGTAAAAAAATAAACAAGACTGTGGTAACCCGCGATATAAGCTTAACTAAAAAGTAGTTAATTCTTCCTGTTTTTAGCTTATGGATTTGAATTTCTATTCAAGGGAGAGATTTTGAAAACTCAAACATTGGCCCCATTTTCTGAATTTTATTTTTTGAGATCAAGGTGGGTTACCTTCTTACGCACTAAGTTTAATGTTGAATTGTTTGGCGAGAGTTTAACTTAAACAAGAGCTAGTTTTTTTCGTCAATTCAATTTAAACTCGGTTGGTGTGATGTGCAAAAATATATTCGCTGAATATCTTAGCCAGCAGACGGATCGGCGTGAAAAGGAGCTTCTAAAAGCAGATTTCAGTTCCTGTAAATATTTTATATAAGCATGAGTTATTTGAAGAAATTCTTGTTTTAAATCCTGTTTAAATGTATGATGAACAACAAACAGCCAGCTAGCCTAACTTAATCCAACAAGAATTTTGACTGTCATATTCGTTAAATTTTTTTTTATAAATTTCGTTTGAAGTGGCTTTTGTTAGACTTAATGCTTAACTAAAAACGCCGATAAGAATTGCGGAACAATTGCGCGCTTGTTGTCAGCCCGACAACGGCAATCATTTTTGATATGTTCTGGATTTTTTCATGACACTTTTGTTCGAAACAACGAGACTTATCTTGGTTTATTGGTATTTTTTATTTCATGCTTATCATTTTTGATTTCCTATCTCGACGCACACAGAGTTCCACCTACGAGTCGATCTACGAGCCCATTCATCCACGCCCACAAAGCCAGATGTCCAATCGGTCCTTGTACAGCACCGGGAGTTCGCTCTACACTCCGTACGGTGGTGGCAGCAACGCTGCGAATAAAAGCAAACTGCAAGGCGGAGCCGTTCACTCTCAGTCGAGACCGACGAAGACGGGCTCTGCAGCTGGAGTTGGAGGCGGTCCGGCAGCTGGCAAAGAGGACCAAGTGGACGTCCTGACGAGCCTTCTAGTACGCAGCATGGAGAACAGCGGCGATCCAGACTTTTTCGGTTAGTAATTATATTTTTTCCTAGCCTTCTAAGTCTTATTAAATATTTGCAATTAATCTTTTTAATGTTTGATTGATGGCCTATTGTAAAAACTTTAGTCTTATTAAATTGTAATTTACGTTCGTACTTTCTTTTTCCCCCCAAGGAATATGTGGGAAATGTGCAGAAAAAGTGACGTCAGAGCAGAACGGCTGCACCGCCATGGAGCAAGTTTTTCACGTCAACTGCTTCACTTGTTTCGTTTGTCGTAAGTGTTCTCCGTGCCATGTTCGACGCTCATTTCATTTGGGTCATTTGGTTCACGCATGATTGTTAGGCCCCATTTTATTAAGGAAAATAATGGTTCGTTCACTGGGAAGAAATGAGTCTTAAACCTCTAAACACTATCCTGCTTTAAATATTTGTTTTTGTTTAAAAAAAATAGAAACTCCACTTCAGGGTAAACCATTCTATGCAATGGATGGCAAACCGTACTGCGAAGAGGATTATCTGGTAAGCTTACATTCGTTTTTACATCCGTTTTTTGTGGTCAAAATTAGCCTGTTAAAAAGTAGTCCTATTTCCGGTTAACACTTGCACTTTTTGTGTTCACCCATTTTTTCTTCTTTCTTGGCAATAGAACACACTGGAGAAATGCTCCGTATGCACCGAACCAATTTTGGACAGAGTGAGTGGTGTATTAATTACAGATTGTGCAGTTAGCCTTAACTTGTTTTCTTTATTTTGTTTGTTTCTTTTTTTCTTGCTGCGAAGATTCTGCGAGCGACCGGAAAACCGTAGGGAGATGGTTTTAATTATCTAATTTAATTCTGTTAATCCTATCAATTTGAAGTTAATTATACAATATTATACTTATTAGATATCATCCGAAGTGTTTCACCTGTGTCGTCTGCGGCAAAAGCTTGGACGGCATTCCTTTCACAGTCGACGCCGCCAATCAAATTCACTGCATCGAAGATTTTCATAAGTACGATGACGTCGCTTAATTCAATGATGGCATGACATACAAGTCTCGTAAATTTGTAATTATATCGTTTGATTTTTTATTTCACCTATCTTGTATCCAAAGGAAATTTGCTCCCAGATGCTGCGTCTGCAAACAGCCGATAATGCCGGAACCAGGCAAGGACGAGACGGTCAGAGTGGTCGCGCTCGACAAAAGCTTCCACGTAGATTGCTACAAGTGTGAGGTAAACATTTATAATAAAAAATCACACGCACAGTGCAGCATTTCGAGGATTCTGAGCCGTAAAAGGTCATTATTGGGTCATGTTGCATGTGCCATTAACGTCTAAACTACGAGAGTATGCTGGCCCAGGAGACCAAAGTATTTTCTGTCACGTGAAAAATTAATTTAGTTTATTTTTGATCAAGAAGCATTATATGTTTAGTATATTAATCTTTTATTTTTGTAGGACTGTGGTCTTATCTTGTCCTCGGAGGCTGAAGGCCGTGGTTGTTATCCTCTCGACGATCACATTCTATGCAAGAGTTGCAATGCCAAACGTGTCCAGTTGCTCACCTCCCACATGGGATCCGAACTGTGAAAAGTACATGCAGGTTCTTAACGTTACGTTCTAGCACTTTGTGTGCTTTTCTCTAAAGTTAAGTTTCGCACTGTGCATTTTTTTATGATGCGAAAGTTGACATGATGCGAAAGTTGACATGATGAAAGTCATGCGCGAACCCAACTTCATTTCGTGCCTTGTGCGTGTGTGCGCATGCGAGGACGATGTTTTTGGAATTTTAAAATATTTTGACAATTTATTTCTGAAACATTTTATTTATACGTCTGATGAATTCAACGTTGAATCGATTTTACAATTATTTTTCGTTTTTTTCCTTAACTAAACTATTCGCATGCGCACACACAGGTTGAAGGTTAAAAGGGTTTCAATAAGGCTGGGTTCATCGTTGGCGTCCCGCTCAAAGTAACGTATCTCATAAGCGTGAAAATATTTTATAACAGTATATTTTTTGCCATTTAATTAAATTTAATATTGAATAATTACAATTATTGATTTAATAATAAATCTGATAATGCGCTTACTAGCTACGTGTTGCAGGTTACGTCAGGGAAACCATGTGTTGGAATTGAATCTGTCCCACTTATTCATACGCGCATTGAGCGATGGCAAAACGGCGTTTAACTTTAACAAAACGTTTAATAAAGAAAACGCGACTTACATTGCAGTTGAGCGCAAAACGAATCTTGAAAATAAACAACATTTAAACGCCGTTTTGCCATCGCTCAATGCGCGTAAAATAAGTGGGACAGATTCAATTCCAACACAAGCCTTAATGTAAACATCAATCTGGGCCAGTTTGTTTTATCGCATGCTTATTCTGCTTTCGTTTACTCGTCAATTATACTCTCAAGATTCCCATTCGTGTTGTGCTTTTGATTTAATTTTTTAATTAATTAATCGATTACTAAATACATTGTATAACTTTAAATATGAAATTTCCGTTAAGTTTTAAACTAAACAATAGGCCTATGGTGGTAATAAGGGTAATAATAATTTTGTGTGCGCACCTTGGACGCGAGAGCGAGCCTATTGTTTACGGCAGGAATTTAAAAGAAAAATTAATGTAATGTCTTAATGATACATACTATACAATATACATGAATTATTACAAAATAAATTTTATTGATTCGATATTAATAAGTAATTCTACGGAAATTTATTGATTTGATTATCAATTTAGTTTAGATAAAAATAATTAGATTCTGAATTGCAAGTTACTGAAAACCATGAAACATGAAGTTGTTTTTTTTACTTTTTATTATTTATAGAACTACGCAATACATAAGTTCGCAATGACGACGAACATATTTTAATTTGAGAAACAAAAAAAATCACAAAAAGGAAGAAATTCAAAAATTAAATAGGCTACATCTATACATACACAATATATGTAGGCCTAGATCAAGTGTTCTAGAACAAAATCAGTCAATGACTTTTCTAAAAACAAAAAAACAAATCAATTCACCAATTAATTAGGCCTAATAAACATTGAGACAAATAAAATTGCACCTTAAAACTAAAGGGGTGAAAAAGGTTGAATCTTTTGATCTTGTTGCATCATACATTAGCAACAAAGCTATATAGCACAAATATGCAAATAATTATGCAAAATATGCTACGACGATATTTTTTAAACCTTGTTTGTTTTTGGGAGCTGGAAAAGGAAAAAAAAACCGATATAACAGTGCAGTTGGGCTTATTGATAGATAGGGGGGCATTTTATTTTTAAAATTAAATTTAATAATAACCCGCCTGAGTTGAGTGGTAAGAAAAGTGTTAAACGAATAATTAAACTTGGGTGAACGGTAACGCAGAGCTGCCCGGCTCCTTTCAATCCCTTCTATCATCTTGATACTTCTCCGTTCGATTTCAACGTACGCTAGTGTACAAGTGGTAAGTCGTCTTAAAACGCTCCTCCGTAGACGCTTTCGTCGCTGTACGCGATGTAGAGGAAGAAGTCCTCTTCGTGGTGTTCCTGTTGAGAAAACAGACAGAATTCTCTCATTTTGTGGGCCAGAACAACGTCCGGGTAACGTCTTTAAGCTTCTTTGTACGTAAATTGGGTACCTGGTAAAGCGAGCCGAGCGTGGCGCTCGTAGGCGGGATCACGTTGTTGACGAAGAAGAACAGAGCATCTTCGGGACGCAAGTGGATCCGCTTTCGAATGAGAAAGTAGAATTGGCCGACGGTCAGGTCAGAGGGCACCAGATACTTCTTCTTGTCAAGGTCGCCGACACGAGCCTTCGGCGCTTTCTCCACGATCACCTGAGGGTGTGGTAAACAAACAATGACTTGCGGTTCAATAATGTTGTCATCGAACATTGTACTTGACACTTAAGCGGCTCGGCTCCATCTAGCATTCGTGTATTAAACTTGGATCAAATGACGTCATGCCTCAGCCTAGGGCTACGACCGTAGGCCTACGTGTCATGTTCGTTGAGCTATCGGTGCACTTTGTGCAGCCCAAGGGCCACTCGTAAAATGGCTGAAAGCTATGCTTAATCTGCACTGGGGACAGATAAGTGCTTCTAAGTGACCTCTACGCTGAGGGCAGATACTGCAGAATTAGCCGCTAGTCTTGGTTGAACTGGAGCAATGCGGCCGTCGGAGAGGAGGGGTCATGGGGACAAAAATGTTCGTCTCATCGAGTTTAGTTTATATATGTGACCGACACCCGTAAATCGTATGATCCAGCCTTGTGACGTCATCACGCGCTTGAGCGTTTTACACGATTAATTAGCGTTTGACATAATTGCATCGTCGATCGAAACAGGCGTCATGATGACGTCACCAAGATTGAAAACAATATCGTCCTTCAATAATGGTTGATTTAAAGGCGCAAAAGGCTTAAGTATCTACTCACTGGAACTCTGTCCGGATACTTCTTCCTGATTTTCTCGCCCTCAGCGCGGCGTTTCTCGAACGGGTGTTCCTCCTTGTATTGCCACTTCATTTTTCGTCGTTGGTTTTGTTTTTCCGCGGAAATTTCTGCTCTAAAACCAAGTGAATTGCGCAGGACGACGTTGAGCAACCTCTTCAAGTCGAACAAATATGGCGTGAATAACAACACGGCTCTTTCACGCACACTCGATTATCCGTGCGCGGAAAAACATAGTCATCAAATGTCTCTTCTCAATTTTGAATTAAGCCTCTCGCTTAACATTTGGGAAAGGGTTAAATCTAAACGAAATCTTATTTAGCGAATTTAATTTGTACTTTTTATTGCGTCATTTTATGCTTTTCCTTGCACTTTCCGCGCTATCTGCGCGAGTAAAGTAGTGCGCAGCGCGCAGTGATACACGCTCCCTTGAGTATCATCAGTATCATAGTCGCGTGACTTGATGACGTCATTCGCTGCGACGTCATCCTTGTTGTTGTTTCAAAATAGAAGATGGCCGACCGTTAAGAGGGAAGAATCTTCCGTTGTGCGGCGAAAAAAGTGAAAAATGATCCAAAATCAAAAGATTTCGCGAGTCGCGGGAGTTGTTCTACGTTCGCGCGGATCACGTTACGCGAAGTCGAACCGCGGTCGCGTAATTGGTCGGTATTTAATCGGCATTTTCGGCGCAGTTTCTAGTCTAGGCTTATAAAGTTTGCCCTTATCGCAAACTTGTACAAACTCGTCCACACTTCAAGTAAGCTGGGCTAATCTAATACGCCTAAGATTTTTGAATCATTTATTTGCATTTAATTAGAAATCCCAGCCTAGGCCTGGTGATACTGTTCATTTCTTGTTTGTTTTCATAACAACCAAGCATGCTTTCCCCTGCATGCAGTTTGGCGTTAGGCCTAATAACAATTATTAGGCCTAACGCCAATTAGGCATAATTTAGCGAATTTAGCACATAGGCCTATACGGCAGTGCGTTGCCTAGGAAACAGTACGTGCTGACCTGCGTTTGCTTGTCAACTGTACGTCTCTCCCTTTGAATCCAAGGTAGGATGTCATGATATGTTAGCTGTAGGCCTAGTTACGTGCAGAGACTATAGTGTACTTTCCTTATATTCTATAGTCTCTGGTTACGTGATACGTGATACCAGCCTAAGGCTGGTATCATATATCACGTAACCTGCAGAGTGACTCGAGCGGTGCTCACCCATAGCTTAACACGAGTGAGCAAGGCTCGAGTCGCTCTGGAGAATCGCCTAATAGGCGTTAGTGATACCAGCCTAGATCGCTCTCAACATAGCCTGCATTTTATTCCTGCGCCTGCTTCTGATATGTGAATTGAACTGATAAGAACACATGAACGCATATGATTAGTCATTGAACTCAAAACAGTATTTATTGATTTCTCTCACCGCCAAACTTACATAAGTAGTTCAAGTACGGTTCATGGATAGCCTCCTATAGGCCTAATCAGTAATCAACTAATCACAAATGACAGAATAGTAGGTCTACAAAAAACCACTTGATAATGAGGATCATCCTGGATGGGTCATCCTTGACTTCTCTCAATATTTTAGATTCTTTGAAAGTCTAGCTTTGCTGTGCGGCCAAATTTGGAAGTAATCCGAAGCCGCAGACCTGAGAAATTAATAGAGATTAAAATTAGACCCAATGAAAGCACAACGGGGGAAGGGAGAGAGAAAACAAAACTAGGCCTAGTCTGACCTTGTCCATGCCGACGAATACGCAGTTTATTAGTTCAGCGCCCTGGAGAAGAAAAAAAGGCTACGAATTAGGCTACAAACAAAATAATCAGGTCTTAATTTAAATAATTTTACATGTTGGCCAATATTCTCACCAAAGAACTAACTTACTTCACTTTTATCGGCGCAATTTGTCAATTCGTCGTTGATGAGTGCGTGCACCTGAGAAAACAAAAAGTTAAGCTCACTTTGGCCTTTCATAGAATGGCCAACGCTATGCAAAATAAGGCATAGGCCTGTTCGATCTTACTCAAAAATGGTCTAGGCCTAGCTTGAATAAAAGAGCCAAAATAGGCCTATAATTAAGAAATGTTCCTAGGCTTAATTACTCACTTGTGGATCAACATCGTCTACTTCAGCTAACATTTCTCGAGCTGCGTCGGGGTTTATATTGGCCTCTCCGTTAGTGTTGTCGATCTAGCCGAATTTATTACTTGCTTTAATTTAATTCAAAATCAATATTTACGCAATATGCGTCATTATATTGGTCCAATAATTATTCAGAATTCTCAATCTCAACTCACTAATCCGATTGATTGAACGAAGCATATCATCAAGTCATA
Source organism: Polyzonium germanicum (assembly GCA_034700265.1). Taxonomy (NCBI): domain Eukaryota; kingdom Metazoa; phylum Arthropoda; class Diplopoda; order Polyzoniida; family Polyzoniidae; genus Polyzonium; species Polyzonium germanicum. The sequence goes on from JAQIYI010000244.1 coordinate 16,179, forward strand.
ATATTTCTGTTTTTGAAGATTGTGTGTTAATATCATTAGTCACTCCTTACTAGAGACCGGATAAATATGCCAGATAAATCTCTTAAATAATATGCATGCAACTATGCGAAATGTCATATTTTGGAGACATATTTTAGCTGCTAACCTCTACGAATGCCTTCATTGCATCAGGATTTTGGTCGTTGAGCAATTCGGTTAAGTCCTGAACACCAGTTTCGAATACATTCAGTTCACCTCCAATGCCTACAAGTTGAGTTATGCAGGTATCTCTCGCATTAATTATCTTAAGACAAAAATCAGATTGAATTGTTTGAATTAGGCCGCCTCTTACATGCCCGAGCGATCGAAGCGAGAGAAAGGACACCAGCAGACTTAATTGACACGTGCGTTCGTATTTATTCCTCTGTGTGTTTGTTACAGCACCTGGGACCTTTTCTCATGTTAAGTCCTACTCTCGCCCGAACGTTATTAGTATAATAGTATTAGACCTACAGACCGCACAATCATACTAGGCCTTATAGCCTCGTAAAACATTAATTCGACACAATCTCTTTGGCCTACCGTTTTGACTTTTGGACAGAGGACATACCGTCTGTAAAGGATAAATGGAAAGATAATAAATATAATGTATATGAGCTTAAGATTTTATGCTTAAATATGGTACTTACTTTGGTATCGGTAAAGGTTAGTAAACGTTACTCACCAAACTATGAGTGAGTAAGGTTTGAAATTTTCTCCCTTTATACAGTGATACCAACCATAATTGCCATTAAGTATACAGTAGGCCTATTGGACATGAAGGCTAGGTTATTATTCTGGTTACCTGTGGGGCAGCTCGTTTAAGATTTGGGGTAGGGGTAGTGGTAGACTGCGTAGCCCTCATCCTCAAAAAGGTCGATTCACATCCATTGAAAAAGCAGATTATTCCGATGACCAGCAAAATAGGCTTCATCGTGTGGTGACCCGGTGACCCGACCGTGGCGCCACCTACGGTAACTAACCCCCTTGCGAACTGTAACCTTCCGCTTGATGTCCAAGCCGGTGAGTAAGCCGGCTTGGCTCAAGCACTCGTGCTCGTGACTCGGTCGAGCACGGTCACACATCTGTTTATTCTAGTCTGAATAAACCTCTTAGTTTGCTGAACTACATCTACCTTGTGTTTTGCCTGAGTTTTCCCTCCCACAGGACTACTGATTCGCTACCTATGCAGCTCTACCATCGTCAGCTCTAGGCCCGAAGCGCGGGCCTAACCCCAGTTCGCCACAATATTTCTAACTGCAGTTAGATCTTGGCCAACTAGGCGAGTGTGGATTTAATATTAGAAAACGATGGCGAAACTCGGGGAAGCACCACTGAATCAGCAACAATGATTCAATTAAGGTTGCAGCATTTATCGTTGACAATAGCACTTGGTATTTATGCGTACGGGTATTGTCAAAAAGGAATTACTTCAGCATTATGGACTTGTGGTTTAAGGTCAAGTAAACCGGCCGGCGCTATAAAGTTGTTTAACGTGGACGAATTTGTTGCGCATTTTGCTGCACTTCACCTGCTTAAGATAAAATGTGAGGATGAGCTTCACCAAGACGATTCCAGAGATTAGTGGAGAGTAGAATGATCCCAACCTGTAAGGAAACCAACTGTGAGCGAAAGCTTTCTTCAGGCCAATCGATCACCAAGGCTGGTATCACTACTAACGTGCTCAAGCCAGTGTTCCGTCTTTGGCTAGTACAAGCAATGGCACCAGCCATGGCTCAATTTTCTTCAATGAAACAACTCGCACTGAGCCGACCCCTAAACACGGTGGTGAACAAAATGGACGGCCTTAGCCATGCCTCATTGAGCTTGGTGTTCAAACGCAGCAGTGATGCCAGCATTAGGCTGGTACATGTACAACATAGTAAATTCCGTACACGTATGCAAAGGTCACTTAAATAAGTGCGAGGTTTAAAAATTAATGCGTGAAAACCAACCAGCAGAGCATCTGCGTGTAAATGAGATTCCAGGTATTCCACGCCAAGTTGAACTCTGAGTTTCCAAGCAAATTCGGAAACTGAACGCACCTCTGAAGGAAACTGAACAACAAGTAGAGAAGTGTCGATACGAAGAAGTCGACTAGAAGTAATCGATAGACTTCTTCGCCCAAGTTCGTTTCCCAACACTGCGGAAGTTTATAAGAAACATTATCCAATGTAAGTGATGACGTCACTAATAGATTACGCGCTGTGTGCATAAAAGTCTGCTTACGTCGGTGTTGGTTTTGTCTTTCTTTCCGAACCAGAAGTAGCAGAGGACTCCCAGCACTGTCATCAAGAGTAACATCATTCTAATTTAAAAGCAAACAAAAAAATAACAGGCCTAATCGTTTATTTGCAATTACAGATTGTACAGATCTGTATTTTAAAAACTAAATGATTTCATCTGCTCATTATGGCAATGCTAACCTGACCAATGTAGCGTAGACTTCGGTGCTTCTAGCGTCATAACCTTCCCATGTGACGATTATCGAGTAAGCCACGGGCAGTATGATGAAGATTCCCGTGATAACCAAGGGCAATATCATTTCCCTCAAGACTAGTAGATTGTTCTGATGAATTATTACGATTAAGTATTTAAGTGCGTGGGTTTGATGATGTGCAGCTTGATAATGCTGCGAAGCTCGAATTTCTGTTAACTAGCAGACTAGGTTGTACCAGGTGGCGCTGATCGAGCCAGCTTGCCATTTTAAAACAGCCACTGCACTGTGTATTGAAGCTACATCGTTGAAGCTTTAGATTGGTATCCCTAAGGCTTAACGAACAGTTGAGCACTAGCCTACTTGAAACAAACTAAACTAAATTCTAGTCCCAAGTCACTGATTTTGTTCCCTAAGGCCTATAATGTGTCTAAAAAGTTAGCCACATTCAAGTCTACTCCATGCTGTTGCATAGGGAACTAAATCGTGACTTTAATTAGATTACACTTGAGATGAGGTACATGTAAACGAACCTCTGCTCAAGTGACAAATTTAGTAAAATATAGGGATACAAGTCTTACGAGATTTATTGAACACATACAGTCATACATGTATGTCTACATAAGATACTTTGTGATAATCTAAATGTGTGACTTAGTAGAGCTTAGTTTATCTCATCTCAAGTTTAGACTAATTCAAGTTACAATATGGAGTAGACTTGAACGTGGCTAACTTTGTAGACACCTTATAGACATTAGGGAACAAAATCCGCGACTTGGGACTAGAATTTAGTTTAGTTTGTTTCAAGCAGTGCTTGAGGGTTCGTTATAACCACTAGGGATACCAACCTAAGTTTCCACTGCGAAGTGGTTTTATTTTTTTTTCTTGAGGTATTGAAACTTAAGTGGCAAGTTGGCTCAGCCCCTCCCTGTATCTGAAATACCTTCAAGGTGTTTTGTTCCAGAAGGTACCAAGTGAGGTAACCGCACATAAGCATTGTGGTAAAAGCGACAACGTGATTGAGGAATCGCCTCATGTATTTCTTGCATCTGGCACTGCAATTCATGCTGTTCGTTTTGCTGTTATATTTTCGGATCTTTTCCTGTTTGTTCGTATGTTTGTGAAAGATTTCAAATAAAAAATAAACAGAACATTTGATCAATCCATTTATTTTGGCAACAATGAAAAATAAGCATTTTTATTGCCTAAATCTAAAAAAAAGTCAAACTTCTTGTTGACGCCTCTTTATAGACCTCTTAATACCTCTTAACACCTCTTAATAGAACATTTTAGACATCCACACATTGGACAAAAACTAACTGAATGGCAGTTGTTTTAGTGGACTGGTGGCAATTAAGGTATCTTGCGCGTGGCACGTGCTTTTTACTCGGCTTTTAAGTTTTCCGTTACACCATGTAATATTGTTGGGCTTCACATTTTCGCCACTAGTAGCGCTGTCAATGTTAAATCACTAGCGGTACCCTGTTTCCGCTTCATGACTGCTGCTCAATGTTGAATCAATGGTAAAGATTACTTTTAATGGCGGATAGCCATTTCCTATTTAGGGATAGGCTACTACGCATGCACAAGCGCTGTTAACACGCAAAACAAGCCTATACTGAGATATTCCATTGCTCATACCTGCATATCGTGCAAAATTCCCATTCGTTTCAGACTGCACGCCTCATGAGACACAATAGTGAAGTCCCAACTACAGAAAACCAAATTGCAGAAGGTGTGAGCTCCGTAACTTGAGTTCGCAGCCAGGTATTTCTTGTAGGAATCAGCGACCCTATAGCAATACAAAGACCTTCGTGTTTATAGGGATGATATTCTGGATTCTAGCTCACCAATTATCACCTACGTGTATAGGCTCGTAATTGGACGATTCCTTAGGCGATTCTATTATTGTGCCGTTCTAACTTTAGGAATTTTAAATCTATTGCCCACCAGCTAGCTAGGAGAAAGAGGCAGAGCAACATGTGAGAGGCTGTGGCGAGAAGATAGGCAAGTGAAAGGTTGTACGTGAAACCATCGACGACAGTGTGGTTGCTGTTGATGTAGGCTCCATAGTAGAGTGCCGTCTTTTCCAAGTATCCCTGTTGCAAAATCGATTGCTTTAATTGTGTAGAAAACAAAATACGAGTAAATCGGTCGGGGTCGACCCCAACTGTCGCTCCATTAAGCTTAATTTTTTTTCTCGACAAGGTTATTTCATGGTAGGCCTACGTTGTATGTTGAACTCACAGATCCAGTCAGAATATCAGACCAACAGAATTCACTTTTGTTTCTGATCTCGTTCGCAGTAGAGCTGATGTTCACGATGGTGTTGTTGGTTGCGTTCGTTGGAGCCCACAGTACATGCGGCACCAGTATAAACGCACAGCTGTTACAATTAGTGTGACAAAATTTATTAATTGACTGAAACACTCGTAGGCATCCCTAAAGGATATTACGTACGCTAATCCTAATTTAAAGGAATTACGACTAATACAGGCGTAGACCTACATGTAGGCCTAACAATCAATTTGGCGTTTTGTTATTGGCCAACTGTATTTGATTTAATTTATTTTAACTAGGCCTACTGTATAAAAAAACTGAAAACAAATATTGCGAATAAAACCCCTTAGTAGTATATGTAAAAGGAGTTCTACGTCATATATTGAAAAAGTCGACGTAAAACGGCATTTTTTCACTGTTTTACGTGCTTTTTCAAAATATGGCATAGAACTCCTTTTACATATACTACTCCCCTTCTTTCATTTAAGGCGTAGAAGACCTACTTATAGATTTAGGCAAAATCCAATATATATTTTTCATTAATAAAAGGCTCGTAAAAACCAAAAAACTGAATAAAATCAAAATAGGCCCAATTGTCACTTCCATTTAGAGGCTAGGAATTCGTATTTACATGTAGCCTACTACGCTCGAAAATTGAATTACCAGTAGGCCTACGCAGCCGAAGGGCTGCATGCGAGTAGGCCTACAGACTTTTTTGAAATTTAAAACGTATGTACATTTACCAAAGGCAATTAATTAAGGCACGAAATAAATCCGCATCACTTGAAACAATTAGGTACGAGTATCATGTACGCTTTTTTAAACAAAAGCAAAGCTTATTTGATGAAATTTAATTGTAACCTATCCTGCGCACCTGATGGCGAAGATCAGTAGGTTTAGAGCAACTAGTTGTTGCAAGAAGCGAAAATAGTATGCTGTGGAACTGCCAAAACGTCCCTCGACCTTACGAATATGCACCCTCCAGAAATCCACTTTACGAAGGCCTTCGTTGAGTTTCGTTTTAAGCGACCTGAACCCCTATAAAGAAACAAAAAAGTCCATCGAGCTTCTTTATGGTCAAATTTCGCAAGTGTTTGACTACGCCACGGGAATATCTGGGTAAGACACACTCAAGTGACAAGTCAAACTCTTCAATCGTTTACGTTCTTGCAGGAAGCTTACTGGAGATAACGAAGCAACAAGTATGAAAAAAAAATATTAATACAAATATATTCCAGAAATGTAGGCCTAGGCCTATTCCAATTTTTCTAATTTATTCTAGGTTGCCCACTCGAATGATTTGAGGGTTATATAACCCTCAAATCATTCGAGTGTATAGCACGCCATTAACACAGCACTCGCCTGCTTGAGCTTGAATCGGACGAGAACGCTGAATCTCGGTCTCTGCATAGGTTTGCGGACGACCACTTGAGACATTTGCCGCTTCAGGGAACGCTTCATGGACAGCGAGTAATGGAGGTCTCTGATGGCCTCCATTCGCAGCTGCTCCGATTCGGGACTCTGTTGGTTCAGTTCCGGATCTCTGGCCAGAACGTCGATGACGTCCGTCTGGTCGATGTTGTCTCGCGCCTGCGACATGACTGCTTTGCGCATTCGCAGCGTGGCCAAACGTTTCTTCTTGCTGGTCGCGTTGTCTCTGCGGCGCACAACGTCGACGTTCTTCGAATCGTCTGTCTCCAATGCATTCTCTGGTCGAGCATATGAAACGCGACAAAAAGAAACAACAATGGCTGTGACCTCTGAGCCCTTATTTATTTTAGCGAATTATTATTTTGTTAAAATTAGTTAGGCCCATTTAAAATGTAATTACAGGTGTCCTACAGTAAACCAGAATTATGTCTAGACCTAGCCTACTAAAATGTACGAAAATACCGTACTGGTAATTAAAACTTTGTTCTATGCTAATTAAAGTAATATAAAAGCTTAACGTGAGGCCTAATTAAAGTGAGGCCGAATTACGCTAAAATCAATTGAGTCTTAGCTTTAATTAGGCCTAATTAAATTGACAAGGTTAAGTTAGGGCAGTTTGCGTAATAACTGGATCTCACCTAGTTGATGGCTCGGTAAATCGTTGAGAATATTGTTCGACATGTAGCCGGGAGTTAGGGTCGGCTGTGTCGTTGGTCGATCCGACGTGAAGTTTTCAGCCGCGAAATTCGGGTTCTCCGTGATCCAATCACTGTTGGCGCTGTTATGACCACGTTGTTCTTCCAATTTACCTGCAACGCGGATCGTTCGTCAATGAACTTTTCTCAAAATAAATGTCTGGCATTTTTGTTACTGTTGTTGTACATATGCCTACTTACGGTCTCCCATTTCCATGACGTCTGGCATGATTCGAAGTTTTTCGAATTGCCATCCTGTGCTTGTGTGCGCCATATCAGTCGATTCCTTATGAGTTGTGAAAAAAAAGACAAACAAGCTTGGCATCATGGTATATTGTGAGATAACAGCAGTTCGGCATATCTTTTTCTCTGCGATTATCATTATTTTATGAACAAAAAATGAAGTTTATCAGATTGACACTTCTTTCAGCTTGTAAAAGCAAAATCCTGTTTGGAATTAAAAGACTTGGCAATCCCGCCATAACGTAGTTCAGTTCAGCCACCAATCTCAGTAGAAGAACATGAAATAATTTGGCACACGCCAGGCGTGAAATATATCAAGTATTTTCTACAGATTGTAATCATATTGTATCTAGCATATCGTAAATGCTTTTGAAGCACATGCTTCAAGCAAAAGTAGCTACTTTTTCTTGGAGCTGTAGCATTAGCTTATGCTTAACTTTTATTCATATCAAGTGCCAGTATTTGCTTAAAAACCACTAGCAAAAGCATATACTGGCGTTTGTTCATACGGCTTATTGG
>JAQIYI010000245.1:0-23796 GCA_034700265.1 Polyzonium germanicum
TTTTTTTCGATTTATTTGAATATTTTCCACAAAATTAACTTTTGCAGTTTAACCCTCAAAAGCATTGCTCATGTGAGCGTCTGAGGGAGTGATTGAGGCCGTCCATTAAAGATGTCACGCACAAGTGGGGGGGGGGGGAGGCACCTGCGTGACATCTTTAATGGACGGCCTTCCCGTCTATTACTTATAGATGGAAGAAAATGCGGCCCTCCTTAAGTCAGCTTAAAATAAAATCAAGCTGACAGAAGAATCATCGAGCAAAGAGTACAACGAGCCTGACGAATGTTTCGTCAATTGTGCGTCGCGCCACAATGTATCGTCATCAGGCGAGGACGTCTTGGATGTCTCCAAACAACGAACGTTGCACATCGGATCGTAATTGTCATCGTGAGAATCACTCACCGAGACGCGTATCACCGACTCGACAAAGAAGCGGGAAAAGTCTGAAGATGCATTGAAGGCTTAAGTCGTCGTCGGGCGACCAAGACCGGCCGAAGATCCGGAGTGGCGCAAGTATGAAGACGTTGCCATGTGTGATAATTGTGAGCTCCGATAACAACGACGCCCATGAGGAACTGACAGATCACCGCTATTAATATATAGGATTGTAATAATAATTACAAAATTTGACTTACAAAATTTATTTCTCCTAGATTTACCTTAGACTATATTAATTTCGACTTTCTAATATTTTAATTATTATTTTATAAATTTAAATAGACTAAGTTATTTGTTTCTTTCTTCAGACTTTTTATTCTTTTTAGATACCGTAGAAGTTGTTTCTTTCTTCATAGATACATTTATTCTTTTAAGAGAATGAAATAATTATTGTTGTAGTGCTCAAAAATAAATGTTAAACTAAAATTACAGGAACAGAACATGTTTTAAACTGAATTTATTCGATGATGGTTTTTAACTCACTACAAAATCTAGTGAAACATCGCCTTAATTAGGCTCCCTAAGCTTACTGAAAGTTTACCCTTTACATGCACGTTTTCAGATTAGTTAGCGTTAACACGAGTCGTACGGTGACGATCGACGTCGATGGATGTACGTCTGTGCATCAACCTTTTTTGTGAGATCCTTCGGCGTTTGCTCGAAGAATCGCACCTGGACTGGGGTAGGGACGCATCTGGAACAACGGCCCAGATGCCGTCGTGTCAGCACCCGTTTTCGCCTCGCCTTGTCTTTCTAGGCCGGTCGACCAACCGCCTCTAGGAATGTCGGAATATGAAGCCGGATCCATTGGATCGAGGTCGTTGGATTTCTTAGCCGTCGATGATGAACGTGAGTCGCGAGAACCTATAATGTGACATACTCATACAGCACGCGTATTGATTGACTAATAATGATCTAAATGGAATCATATGTTTTTTTTTCATGCAAAAATAAGAGCTAACCTCGGCCGCTACTTGAACTCTTCTTGTTATCCCAACGTCTTGAACGGTGTCGCTCAACAACCTCTTCGCCTTTGTCGCGATTCTACACATAAGCGTTAAAATCATCACTATATTTTTATTATTGACAATTAATATGATTAATTTCATTAATCCAAAAGTGTTTTTTAAGAGTTAAAATTAATTTTCTTAATTTTAAATTAAATTCTAGGATTTTCAATTAATTTTCAAGAGTTCATTAAAGTTTAAATTAAAGAACTTCAGATTTTAAATTAATAAAAGCCATATTTGGGTACATTTATTATTTATTTTGATGATATCTAGGCCTATCGGCCTAATTATTTACTTTGTCGTCGGATACGTCCATTAATTCTGTAACTTCCGGATGGCTATTTTCTTTGCCTTTCCTCATTTCTGCAGCAAACAGTAAAAAAAATGCATTATTTACTGGTTTCAGGCTGGAATCGGAGTTATGCACTGATACCTCTAAGTTTTGCGGCACAGAACGAAATATTTGCTCTAGGATGAAGCGGTGGCAGCCACGACACTTCGTCCGAAGACGTGTTCCAATAGTAATATCTTCCTCTGAAAAGAATTAAAGTGAGACAATTGAATTCAAATTTTGAAATGTCAACATAGCCTTCAACTAGAGTATATCCTGTGCAATTTTACGACTAAAGGACGTACGTTCCAGGATCGTAAATTTCTTCCCAGTTATTGGGTAACGGATACTTGTGGATCATCTTGAGACGCTTCTTCTCGTCGGACGGATCCGGTTGACGCTTTCCTTCGCCCCAATGCTCGAAGCAGAACATGGTACACTCGTGGAATACGTTCCACTTGTTCGGACATCCAGCCGCAACTCGTATGACATTGCTTGGGGGAGCAGGAGGCGCCGGTGGCCCCATCAGTGTCGGTGGATTATGGGCGGCGGCCAACTGCGCAGCCGGCGGCGGCAATTCAATCGTTGACGTCGCCTGCAGACAAAGGGTAATTTTCTTTAGTAATTAATTATTATATAATATATTATGTATATAATAATATATAATTAATTATTATATAACTGGCCTATAAATCTACGTTTAAACCGAATGCTAAAAATAAATCACCGGTTCGCCTTCATCTGGATATTTTGGCCGATCATCGTAGTCTTCAGCAATGATCTCTTCGTCTGGCTCTGTGCATATAATCAAGATTGCAATGCATGCGTATAATAGGTCTAACAAGGTTAGTAAATTTACATTTACGATAATCTTACGGTTTTTTGTTTGTCACGTAAAACTCTTTGATTTTTTTTGGCCTAGGCTACATGTATATAGGCCTTGTTGGGCTTATATAATTTATTTAAGAGGCTTACGTGTTTTGATTATTCCTCTCTTGAATAACTTAGCTTGCAAAGCGGCCGGAAGAGGCATGTTTCGGTAAAACAAAAGCTTTAAAACACCACAAAAAAGGGAATTAAATTAAAGAAAGAAACGCATTTTTAGACAAAAGTTGGGAAACATGGGCGCCGCCATCTTTGAAAGCAGACGTGTGTGACGTAATCATGACGTCACAAAGGCTCCGCCCACTCGTGAAAGATGGCCTCCTTTTACACGTGAGCTTTTCTCACGGAGCTCCTTTTAAATTGATAAAATATTTGTACAGCTTGCCTCGTTTGCTCTTTTTTTCCCCATTGCAAGGTCAGGAATTAATTAATACAATCTAGGGGTGCTAATTCGCCGAACGACTCACGTTTTATCGGCCATTTTCTAGGCCTTCTCTTGCTTCTCTTGCGGGTGTACCGCTACCCGTGTACCAACATCTAAAATTCATTTAAAAACATAACATACATACCGAATAACAAACCTATAGTTTAGACCTTTGACCTGTGGTTCATAAATCATAAGTGAAATTCATCAAAATTGAGCTGAAAAATAGAAAAAAACCAAAATGAATCCATTGTTGGCTACCGTGTTACTCTTCGCTGGATGCTGCAGCGATGTTATATTTCTGGAACTCCTCGTAACGTGAGTGATTAATAAATTAATCAATTAATTAATTAAGCTTCGTGTAGCATGAGTTATTAATTAATTAATTAGACTTATGCCTATTGTATAAATTAAGATGGTAGCCTATATGCCTGTAATTAGATCGAATTTTATTCAATAACAATCTTCTGTGTGTGTTGACCTGTTCCAGTGTCCTTGATCTATGACCTTGAATTGACGAATGTGGTTTTACCGAATACCGTGCTGTACTGTACCTACACTGTACATGATGTATGGTACATAACAACGAAGATCTTGCAATTGTCTTTTTGATTAATTTTTTGTGATGTGTTTCAGGAATGATCCAGGAAGTGGAAACGTCATCACCTTCACTAGATTCCTGTTCATCGCCCTCGAAGGTCTCGTGTTCACGATACAGTTGGGCAAAAGGAAACCCGTCGTGCCAATACGGTAGGCGCTCGTAATGCGTATTTAATTTATATCAGATTTAGGCTATATCAGATTATATCAGAATTTACATATATCAGAATAATTTAATCTTATTGGTAATTCTAATTCAATTCCAGGAAATACGCGATGCTCGTCTTGTTTGTCTTCATTACGAGCGTGCTCAACAACCTGGTGCTGAACTTCAACATATCGATGCCGTTGCATATGATTTTCCGATCGGTACGTTTGTATCAACGTTTTGAGCCAACTCAAGAGAGTCATTAATTTTCTGTAAAACTTATATTGATTCGTTGTTTCGTTTGTACAGGGCTCGTTAATAGCGAGCATGTTGTTGGGCATAATCATTTTGAATCGACGGTATTCCATGGCCAAGTACGTGTCTGTCATCATGATCACGTCAGGCGTGGCAACGTGTACGTTCGAGTCCGGAAAGTACATCGTAAGTCAGCGAACTAATTAATCTCTTCGAGTATACTTTTTAATTAGCGTGTTTTCAAGTAACATGTTGTTTTTCGAACAAAACAGAAACATCCAGATGAGCCTGTTAGTCAGCATGGCGTCTACGATTTGTGCATTTGGACTATCGGTAGGATCTTAATTCGCATATTTAGCAGTTTTTTCTTCTCATTTTGCTTCTTAAATTATTTTATAATCATTTATTCATTCTCGTTTGCTGTTTTTTTTAGGGGTCATATTGATGACGTTCTCATTATTTCTGTCCGCGAGAATGGGCATCTATCAGGAATCGCTGTCTCTTCAATACGGCAAATATCCTAAAGAGGCTTTGTTTTATTCGGCATGTGAACGCCTTTTTCCTTTTAAACTAATCCATCTCAATGTTGTATTTTGATTTTTCAAATTTTGCTCTTCTTTTGTATGATTACGGGGTTTTTATTGATTGTGTCTTGTGTGTGTGATTTATTTCCCAGCATGCTTTGCCTTTGCCTGGTTTTCTCATTCTGAGTAAAGACATCTATAACCACGCCATCCTGTTCAATCAATCTGGTAAGTGTTTGCACAGGTACGATTTTTGAATGTTGACAAGCTAAACTACGACTTTACTGTTACGCTTTGGAATGTTTTCTATGAGCTAGTTCCACGAACTTGGTTAAGGTTGATGCCTGATGATTTGTTTGTGCTACGGTAATTATTTTATATGTGTTACAGATCCACTTTTGGTGCCACTCGTTGGAGTCACGTTGCCTTGCATGTGGGTCTACTTGATTGGAAACGTGGTCACAAAATATCCTTTTGAACAAAAATCTCTTATTTATTTGTCGAAACATCTGTACTTTGTGTTTTTCTTGACCAATTTGTTTTCACTTATGTGTGCTCGACGTCGGCGTTCATGTTGTCTGCCGAGTGTTCGTCGCTGACGGTGACGTTGGCCGTGACGTTGCGCAAGTTCGTCAGCATCATGCTTTCCATACTCTACTTCAACAATCCGTTCACCAGGATGCACTGGATCGGAGCCTTTCTAGTATTTCTTGGCACGCTCATCTTCACCGAAGTGTTCGCCATTCCGAGGTTCCTGCAACCGACTCCCGTCAAATCCAAAGCCTCACTGAACGACAAACGCAAAAATCTAAAGGTCGAATGAGCTGCATGGTTGATAGGCTTACGCAGTGCTGACGGTTGCTAAATCTCGATCTCACCGCGCACACCTCTTTATTCCGAGTTTATAAAAATATCTGAGGGTTAGCGAGGCTGGAGAGCGTATGATAGAAAGTACATTGCGTACGAACGTAAAATTCTCGTAACTTCAGGTTGTACCTGAAAAATATATGTCGTTCTTCTAATTGTCATTTTTGTAGCATTCCACAGTTTATCGCGTTAGTATCATTTCCAGCATTATTTCTAAAAAAAATTAATCACAAGGTGTTTTTTCTTTCTTCTTTTTTTCTTATTATTTATTTTTTCGGGGGGGACGATTCATTAAGTCATTGGGACGAGTCGAAATAACTGAAAATAATTCTCTTAACGTCGGTCGTTTTTGTGCCGAACTAACAAAAATATTAGGCTAATGCAGTTTTTGCTAACAAGAAATTCTAACTTTTTCTTGATTTGTTGCGCCATCATAATGTTTTTTTGTCTTGCACAATAATTGGCGACGTCGTCGTTTTTACGAGTGATGACGTACAATCCGAGGTGTTTTTATTCGTCTCACTGTGTACAACACTCTTAGTTTTTATCCCGTTGTAAATTTATGATCCCGTTACAGTGCACTTAAAAGTTGGTTTTTGTTGTGTAAATGCGAACAAATTCACACGCTGCGATCTTATGCGATACAGTAATATAATTTAACGCTATAATGGTTTCGTTCAGTTTTTTAGATGTTTAATCAATAATTTTATTGGAATTTCTAATGCAGACATTAACACGCTTGAAATAATTTATTTTTATTCGCAAACAATATCCTGAGTTACGTATAGTCTAACTATACTAACTAACTAACTTAAACTAGCTTATGATTTAGACCAATCTTTAACTTATTAATTAGATTATTAATTGGTAACTGTTAGTTACCGGTAGTTGAAATTATTCTTGTTACCGGTAACTAAATTATTATTTTGTAATTAGTTGAACTTTCTCTTTAATAAGTTACCCTAGCAAAGATTTTGTTTAATTAGTTAAATTTTCTTTTGTTTGATTAGTTTTATTAAATTAACTTTCCTTGTCAGTAATTAATTTTTGAATAATCTTCAACAAAACACGTATCAAAAATGTTTAAAAATTCAAATTTCAAACCGTTTAATTTGGCGGGACTTCCTGGTTGCCAGGTTTGCCGCCAGATGGCGCCACATGCCGTGCGCACAAAGATTCTCCCAGCTTGTTATAGCCAGTAACTGCCCTCCCTGCCATGAGCCATCGTCTTTAAAATCGTCGCCGACTTCTATGGCGTTCGCTTTGAGGTGAGTTTGCAGAAAAGCGCAAAAAAGTGACGATAAATGAAACAAAAACTATTTATGAGTTTGAAATTTATAAGTTTAACTTTCAATTCGAGCAGTTTCGCACCAGTTTAGCGTGGGTAGGGAGTTAAGATAGAGCGGCGCTCTCGCGCGTTCCTGCTGGAATCGCAGCAGGTGGTCGCTCGCCCAACAAGTTCACAAAGTTAGGCCTAACTTTATTCGTGATTATTTGATACCTGTCACAATTTTCAACAATTCTCGAGCAAACAAGCTCCTAAAAGTAAGTGTAGCCTAGTTCTTAACTTCTTAGCCAAACTTTAAGTTCTCACTCATGAAAAGTTCATTTAGGCCTAGGCCTAAATCCATGCATTTAGGAACACGCCTAGACTTTGGACGCTGCGCATGCTGAATTGCGCAGCTCTAAAGGTTAGTAGGCCTAAACCTTGTCAGACAGGGCTTAGGTAGACAGGGTCTGTCTACATGCTTATGGAGCTTAAGTTTTTAAAGGCAGTTGACTCAACATCCGTTGAGATGAGCTGAATTGTTGCACTGAAGCGGAGATTGAAAGTTCTTAGGCCTAAACTGGCATGAGTTAGCTGGCCTAGGCATACAGTCATAGGTTTGGCAGGCAACCAACAATTTAATTCATCCTGAATTTGTTATTGGTGGATCAAATCTTGATCAAGAATTTCAGCTTCTCAGAAAGCGAAACTATACAGATGTAGAAAAGTTCATTAAGCTGCTCTTAATTACCATGGGTCAAATAGTTTGCAAAAGTGTTGTAACTACAAGTACGCGTAGCCTAGCTTGGCCAGCTAGTTAAGTATTAAGTTAAAATGTGTTCAGCACTTAAGACTTCGATTATGACGCGTTCACTGTATAAGCTTAAACATAACTGTGTGAGCTAAGATGCGCCAAAACGTGCCGTATCATATAGATTGGCTGATTTTGTTTTACCCGTTCAAAGTAGGCCTACATGTTCTCTAATGTGAGCTACCTAAGGCTAATTAACATATGCACAAGCAAAGAAAAATGATTATTACGACCATATTTGACCCCACATGTTTTTGCTCCAGATTCTAGATTTAGCTTTTAACCTACGAGCCGTACATGTACTGTGAAGCGCATTTACTCAAGATCTGGGGCCCAGAAAAAATATCGAACTAGTCCGCAAGGATAATGGAAATATGTCTTTAAAAATGTACCAAATTAACCAAAAATTCGCCAACAACTGTTGAAAATCTTCACAATTTGATCAAAATCGGCAAAATATTTGGCATAGGATTTTAGTGGACAGTCTGGACACCAATAATTAATTAATCTGACCCCCTTAGTTTTCAAGAATTTGCATGCGCCACTGCATGGCAGTGCTGCATGATTTCTTTCTCAAGTTAGCCGGGAATGCCGAGGCCTACATGCATAAGCTTACTCTTATGTAGCCTTGTCACCAGTTTCCCAGATTTTAAGCACCAGGCTATTTGTTATTTAGACTCGGATGTATTTCCTGGAGTTGAGTTTAATCTACTGAGGTGACTCATTTCATTTTCATGGACCTGCATGTTCTCGTGCAGTTATCTTATCTTGTTTATTTTGCGTTATCCTCCACAGTACAATCTACACGCAGGCGTCGTACGAGTACTTTATTTGGTTTGCTGCATGGATTTGCTACGACGACGAACGTTGTTTGATTTAGACGGGGTTGTTTGTTTGTCGTTCCATCAAGAAAAAACGGCTTTCTGTTTGTTTTAAGTCAAAAAAGTCTGTGCCAGATTTAACTGCTGCGCAATGTGAACGCACACTTTTCTCATAACCCCAAAAGCGGATTTAGGCCTAGGCCTACTTACGTACTGGTAAATTTAAACAATTTAAAATAAACCTGAAGCTGTCAAACTGGTTTGCTATGCTATATATTTCTAACAAATAGCTTCTGACTTAGCTTAGACTCAGCTTAGGCTAGTCGATTAGTTAATGTCCCAGCTTACCGAAGGACATTTTTGCGTCGGAAATTATTAGTATCACACAGTATGTGATAAAACTAACTTTGTGATTAGTATGTGACACATACTAATCACCTAGTTAGACATACTATTAAATCTTATAGACCTAGGCCTGCGAAATTCTTTAGAGCTTTTGTTGCTGGGGTGAGTGATAAACAACGGATGTTTCTTTTAAGTACGGAAGCCATTGGTCTTGCAAGCTAGCCCTAATTTATTACAAGGTCTATCCACTTCCGGTGTCAACATCCCTCGACTCATTTATTATTCATTGTGACTTCCGGCGTTGCGCTTACGCCAAAGGCTAGGCCAGTTACCAATTGAATTCCTGTCTTGGCCGGCCCTTTATCACTAGGCTTATTTGTTGCTGCTATGTGTAACAAACATGCTTTATTATTGATTTGATTGGCAAAAAGGCTTAAGAGTTACGAGCTTGAGATCGATGACATCTTTTAACTGCGTTGTCTCGACTGTTTGACATTTCTCAATTAAGATATGCCAAGCCATGTGATATACATGCTCCATAGAAACAAACAAGTAAACAAAATGCAAATGAGCACGTGTCATTTCCGGTCTTCCATCATATGGTGGTGGTTTACAGTTTACTTATGCTTAATTTAGGCCTTCGCCTCTACGTAAATACAGGGCTTGGCCCATGATCAATGTTCAGAATGTCAGAAAAGCCTAAATTGACATTTTCCTTGCTTTTGTTGCGGAGTCATCCATTGAGTCACTTGGTTACTTGGATTCACGGTTGTGCGTTATGCCCCGGCAGCCCAAGCGAGCGAAGCTAGCTATATATATAGCGAAGCATAGCAAGTCTGCTATTTATGTTGTCTCTCTGCACTTTTGCTTAGCATTACGGTTCCGTTAGGCAAACGTAGCACCCAGACATGTAAAGCGCTACACGTAGTCAAATTGGGGTTTGCATATAATTTTCCAGCTTCTAAAATCTAAATTAAAGTTAAAATTGTTATATATATTCCAACTCATCTAGGCATCTGATACCCGTAAAAGTCCGATCGAAAGTGGTTGGTGGCAATTCATTAGTACCGGAAGCCTATCTTTTTAATTATGGGCCTACCATTATCTTAAACATTTAGTCGGCTTAGTATGACATACGTATTATTATACTTATACATGTACTAGCCTAGTTTGTAGTAGCCATAGGTCTGAAACCCATCACGTGACCGCCCCAAAGTGCATCAATACTGCATTAAGCTAGCCCTATTGGGCTTTTCCTATTGGCTGAGGGTTTTCACGTTTCAGGCCCGGATTTTCTCATTTCATGCAGAAACTCTTATTTTTCTTCTTTTTTTCTATATTTAGGGGTAGTTTCGATCGATGTAAATAGGGTTAGGCTTATAAATTATGGCGACTTCTCCTGCCACCTCCTATACACACACACACCCTACTTATGGAAGTGTATATGGAAGCCGATATGTTAAGGTGTTCCAGACTCATGAGCGAAAAAAAATCTTCGATATTCACCCTCGGTCAATTAGTGGACCCCGGTGCAGAAATGAGTCACTTTATTGCGCTTTTTTTTTCTCTTTTGCTACCGTGTTATGTTCAGACTTTCAGAGTGACTCCCCCGCTTTTGAAGCTCGCCTCACTGATGATCCCGTCAATAAATGCCCCCTCCCCTTCACTATTGATTCAACCTTACATACTGGGGGGGGGGGGGTACAGGGTATCGAGAAGCGCGAATGATTCAAGTTTCCCCCATTGTTTGGTTGGTGGACTGGTGTTGTGGATTGCATCCCTTTGGCATACACCCTTGCAAAGGTGTTATAAATAAATCCCTAAAAACTACATTTTGTAAAAAAAATTGTAACTTTTTTTACGTGTCCTTATAATCGTCCTAATCATACGATTTTTTTATTCGTTTTCTAGGTGACGGGTCGAACGAACGTGTGCCCACTTGACGAGTTTCGCGGTTCGATTATTATGCAAACGGTGACGCTTTCCACTTGGACTTGCTGGATGGTCTACGAGGTCTTATTTAGTCAGTGGACTACCTGAGTGACCTGAAGACGCCGACGTTTTAACGGTTTTTTTATTTTTCTTTCCTCAAGTTATAAAATTCCCAGTTTTCATTTCGTCGCCGATATTTTTATTTTGGATGGTGCTTCATTCGTCATGAAACGATTTCGTCGGAGGCTTTCGCACACGTTTCGTAATTCGCGCGTCGCCGTCAATGGAGGAAGCTTGTCGGAGCTCGCCGAGCGGCTCTCCATTGAGGAGAACGGTGACATCCATGAGAACGGTTTGTATTCACCAGAAATCACCACTATCCGTGTTCACACCGTCACACGATAATTTAATAATCGCTGCTATCATGATGTCTGTGTTACGTGGCTTGCGAAAATTCGCATGCATAGCCTTAATGGCCCATTCTGACTGAGCAATTTTTATCGTGCGATCCGCCAGAACCTTTTGTTATAACTGGTTTAACCACTGGTCAAATTAACGGTTGCGTCGGCGAATTGCATGATAAAGGTTGCGCGGTTACAATAAGTCATATTCAAGTACCCTATCGATAATGTGGTACGCATAAACAGAAACAAATCAGGCATGGTGTTACCGGGTCTTTCAGTGAATTAAAAAATTAATATTCGTGTTCTTATACAGGCAACCATCGTGGACTCAAAGGGTTAAACAAGGGAGGTCGACGTTTGTCGTTGTCGCATTCGAGAATTCTCGATGTCAGCCGTGTCATTGGTGAGTTTGAAAACGCGTCCACTAAAATATTTTAATGACCTCCATAAAAGTATTTAGTATAATAATTAGACCTGCATTTTATCCGGATGACTAAACAGGCCGAAAAAGGAACATCTCCAGATTTATACTGCAGGGGTTTATTGTTGATGAGGGCGAGCCTCATTTTAGAGGAAAGTTTTTGTTCGTTGGTTGGCTTAATTAAGTTATTGCACTGCGCCGCATCCTGTATCCGCACGCGCGAACTTCCGTCCTCTCTTCAGACCCACAGTAAATGTCGCTTCTTGACTTCTTGAGCACCAAACTACATGTAGGCCTACAATCGTAAATGTACATCCTCCTCCTGTCGCCCTCTTGAATCTCTAGAAAGCGTCTTAATTTACGGCTTCTCGTTCTAAAAGGAAAACAAATTAATGTTAGGCCCAACTTTTTTATTTCTTTTGCACACACTGGAATTTGGAAATTGACGATTTAGGTCCTACCATTACCAAGCTTGAATGCGCTTGATTGCTGCAAATTCTGGGTTAATTAAGGCTATTTCACATTCTTTTGCAGATGCTTCGCAGTTCGCAGGCGTTTGTTTAGCTCGTTATGGTTATTTAGTGAATTTATGTCGTTTTCTCCGAGCCTTTGTGTGATTCTTTTCTGTTTAGATTTGTACACGCGTAGAATCCCGTAGGCATACATGAAGGACGAAACCATGAAATTCTTATTTGTTTCTTCTTCATATAAGCCTTGTTCCCACCTTACTTGTTCTTGCCTTCTTCCATCTAGATGTCATGGCAATCATTGCGAAACGAGGTTGCCTACTCTGTAAGTTCATTTTGTTTTTTTATTCGTAAGTTTATTTCTACTTATGCCTGGTTTAGGCCTATTTCTTTTAATTTTTATTTAGCCTTATTTGTTATTTAACTATTTATTTTTAATTATTAATTTAATTTTCCGGGTAGGCCTATCTTAGTGTTAATTTATCTGTTTCTATCTTTTATTTTAAAATTTATTAGGCTACATTTTATTACATTTATTATTTTTATTGTTGAATTTTTTCTACTTTTTTCAAAAAAACGATACAACGTAGGCCTACATGTAGCAATGTCCGTTTGCCGACAGTGTCATGACAACAACGAATATTGAGCATTAAAAGTCGGAAGAAACGGTAAAAACAAGTGGGAACCAGCCTTCGCATTATGGGTAGGAGCAAACAGCAAAGGCCTCTCTTGGCTCAAGACTTTGGCGCCGAGTTATATCGGCAGTTTCCAATTGAATAGAATAAGAGGCCTAAATTGAAATCCATTGTGCACGTCGTTCCCTTTAGTATAATTTCTAATGTTTTCCGTATTTAGTCGATTGTCATGGCTGTTCAGTATTCGGCGATTAGCCACGGCTTTAACTCAGTTTCGCTTGTCGGCAGAAAATTAATCTCCATCAGATTTCCATTCAAAAGGGAAATAATGCCTTCTTACGTCAAGTTTTGTTTTTAAATATAGTCCTTGCGTGCATGCGTGCTTTCTCATGATCATGAATGCCCAGTTGCCAACTGTGTGAACCAAAATTGTCCATTTTAGCGTTTTCAGGGTTCTGGTCAAAGTCTTAGTTTTTTTGACTGTCCATGCTGTTTTGCTCGTTATCCTTCAAGTTGAAGCGACCATCGTGGCTTAAAATACTCGAATATTGTGTAGCAGGTTCACGGGTTAAGGTATTAGTAAGCCGTAATTGAACAATGATCCTGCAGCGAGGATTGTTTTCTGAATTTATTTTCAAGATCTTGCAGGACTGCTGCACAAAGTGCATATACACCGTATAGGGTCTAGTATGAACTATCGTTTGTTTCCATTTGGTAGGAAGGCTTTTTTTTTTCCTTTAGCACAATAAATCTCGAGATTAAGCCTTCTTGGGTGTTACTTTCTTATGAATCTTTTTTTTTTCTTAGACCTACCGGTACGTGCGTGCGAAAAACATCTCTCTCCCCTTGAGAAGAACATGTTGGATGTAGAACAATCGATTTCGTTTGTCGTTCTCGTTGGCAGAATCCATGTGACTTATGAGTCCAATCGAAAATGTCAGCTCGACAAAGAAAAAATCGTTCTGTATTCTTTGGTAACAGACGGTTGGACAAACAAACACACTAAAAGAAACAATTTGAAGTGTTGGACCGCGAAGTTTTTAACGCGACAACGCGATTTTAGGCCTAGATCTATATAAGGATGTATTGCAAGAGGAGCTAGTGTACATGTAGGATGTAGGTGTTGAAATATGGTTGTTTCTCTAAATGATTTTTTTTATCTTATTTCCGACTCTGCTAGTCTTTTCAAGCGTCACACTTTACTTGAATGAAGAATAGATTGCAATGGTTGTGATTCGTCAGAAAAGATGGGCCTAACTACAGTTTGAGGGTTCTGGCCCTATTGGTAGTCTCCGGATTGTCATGAAAAGAACTTGCATCGCAAAAATATTCTTCAAGATGGTTAATTTCTGCCATGCAAGTTCTTTTCATGACAATCCGGAGACTACCAATAGGGCCAGAATCCTCAAACTGTAGTTTCTGATTAATTTGAAGAATAATTATTCTTCAATTAATCAGAAATGGTATTTTTTCTTTTTGTTTTATCAGGAAGGCTTTGTGAAACGCATTTTTGTTTCTGCTGACAGGGGTTCATGTCGTCACCAGTTTCTTCCTATTTCCTATTGGTCAGGATAATTTCTTAAAACGTTTCTGAGATCGGGTAAAAGTTGAACATTGCTCTTACATGTTATCAGAAATTCTTATAAATTTCCGTTCCGTTTAGAAAAAATTCTGGTCTCATTTTCGGTATGTGTGAACCTCCCTTGGTCTAGCCTACCGCAGTTATACAAATATGTTTTCTCTTAGGTGTTGACAATAGTGTTTTCTAAATTCTAATAAGTCAAGCCTGCATGCCCCTGCTGCCCATTATTAATCGGAGGATTTAAAAAGTTTATCATCATCATCATCATCATCTCACTCTTCATATTGTACTGCCGCTGGGCCTAGATGTAAATTATCCATCGTTGCGTGCGGCGATCTTATTAATGTCGCATCAACGCATCTCACCCATCACGGCTGGATTAAATTAAACTTCCAGAGCTCGCGTTTGCGGCGCAATGCTGCTGAGTGTATATCTGCTTTGCTGCGTTCCTGCGTTGCGTTTGATCATACAACTCGACGAAACC
Source organism: Polyzonium germanicum (assembly GCA_034700265.1). Classification (NCBI taxonomy): domain Eukaryota; kingdom Metazoa; phylum Arthropoda; class Diplopoda; order Polyzoniida; family Polyzoniidae; genus Polyzonium; species Polyzonium germanicum. The sequence goes on from JAQIYI010000245.1 coordinate 14,652, forward strand.
CATTGTCTGAGAGCTATGCTCAAATCAGTTATGCGAAAAGTTTTTGTCGGTTCGCGCGATGAAAGTTCCACAATGTGAATCGAGTCATAACGGCTCTTCGTCCTTCTCAAGCCAGCTTAGCTGTGACTGATGTAGCTTATGGCTATATATTTCCACTTCCAGATGACTTTGCTATAGGCCTAACATGGGACGAGATTTATGTCCACAATTGCGCGTTCTGTTTGCGGATGCAATGAAATATTAAAGAGGGGGGGGGTGGAGGGGGGTCGATTTTTAGCTTGTTAGACCATCTCTGAGATGAAGGGAGACATATAGGGAGGAGGGTCCGTTACCACATGTTAAATGTACTGGAATCAGTGATATGGATGGGGGTATTTCTATAAATGACTGCATGCACGTTGCATCTGTGCATTTGAAATTAGCACATTGGTGGTAGGGCCTTCTACATATTGTACTTGAGGCTCAGTTCTGCCCCCTGGCCTGTGCTGTTAAAACATCTGCCACCACCACCACCAAGTAGATATCCCCCCCCTTATTATAAAAAGTGTGCTGCTGCTGCTGTTGAATTTGTTGATTCACAGCACTCAGCAGATGACATCCATTTGAAAATAACGGCTCCTCCTTGTTGGTCCTTTTTTTCGCTCTTTCTATGCCTAGCCCACTGTATAGCCTAATTTATAATGCAGGAGGGGATACATTATACATGTGTGGATTGTGCGTCCGCAACTTCCTCATTAAGTGGCGATTGTCTTCATTAGCCTCTGGATAAACATATGTGGTTTCAGCTTTCTTTCCACACTGTTGTCCAGAGGGCACAAACTTTGAGCGAATCCCACCCAAATTAACACAGCTCGAATAAGTGGACTGCAAAGTCCGAGCAGGTTTTTTAAAAAAATTGTCCAACATGAGTAAGCCTACTTTTGCATTTTTCATTATTTTATTTAAGCCTATTTACTATTTTGATATTTTAAAGTGTTTAAAGGGGAGTCGATCCGATCATAAGACAAAATAAAAATTATTCAATAAATTAAGAAAGTATTTCTTTACCAAAAATTAAAACTTCGTACAAGGTTCGATTTTTCCAAAATATTTCATGGTTGGTTAATGTTTACTTACAAATATTTCCAAAACGATTTCCAGTAGGCCTACTACCCCTTTACATTTTTATTTGCACTTGAGGCTTCAACGCTGTGTAAACCAGGCCACTAAATTAGGCTATCCAAAAAAGGGTGAAACAATTAAAGGAGGGGCGGAGGCCATTTTTTTTTTTTGGGGTGTTTTGTTCTTTCGCCCTCGAATAGGCCTAGATGATGAATTCATTTCATGATGATGAGCTGCGGCGTGAGTCACACTCGCATGATGTCAAAAAAAGTTTAATTTCTATGCAGTTTTTTTATTTATTTAAACAAATAAATAAAAAAACTTTAGCGGAACTAATAATGTTTCTTGCGTATGGCTGGCTACATACATTATACTTGAAGGTTAAATGTTTGTTTGCAAGTAAGTCTAGGCCTGCAGTATCTTAAGAGGTTTGGTATCATTTCTATGCTTTAGAGGCACTATTAAATCTTACACTTATCTGTTGGTCATGTGATTGCTGTAGGCCTACGTGACTAACGCTACGCGCGCACGCTCTACGAGCCAACTCAATGGAGCTTAAATTTGGGCGGGTAGGCCCGCATGTAGCGGAATTTTAAATTTGTTTATTTAGGTCTACAATTGAATCGATTAAAAAAAGTTGCAAACTATGAAACGCAACACGTAGGTAGCCATTTAATTCACTAAATTATTTTTATTAAGTTATTTTGAGTTACCAGTAGGCCTAATTCCTGTAATTTTGGTCCGTTTCCTTTTTCAAATTACTGAGAGTTTAATTCTAATTCGGGGTCGACTCCAGGAAAAATAAAGATCCTACTTCAAACTATTTTGGACAGCCTACTGTTACGCGAACCAGTGTTGACCCTCTTGGTGCATGGTGCTCAATGCCCATGCATCATCGTTTAATTGATGATTGCACAGGCCTATCAACCATAAAGTTCAACCTAAACCCGAAAACCGCCGAAAGGCTCAAAACCCTCCTCACGTAACCTTAAAATAGGCATGCTCAACCAACGGCCCGCGGGGGATTTTTTTTTCAAACGATTCCTGGTGTTTGTTAATGATAGGTTTTCGGCGTCAACAGGTCCTGTGGACCAAATTACAGACCCCTAGACCCCCGCATAACCAAGGGACAACGCAAACAGCCAAAGGGATACAGGAAGCTCCTGTGGCCCGTCAACAAAAAAAGGTTGCGCCTGCATGCTTGCCTTGTAACATCCTAACAGCTCGTTTGCAGCTTTTAGTGCTGACATTGTGAGTGGGGGCCTATCGAGTGAACTCTTCCGGTAAAAGGTCTAGTGGTGGCATTATGCCCAATCGCGTCGCTCGAATCAGGAATTAGGATCAAGGGGAGGGGGAGGGCGTGATATTTCAATTAAAACGTTCAAACCCTTTTCTTGATTAAGAGGGTCTCTCCTATGCAAATGATGTGCGCAAGTTCGAGTTTTATCTTTATGCTTAGTTTACGATTCTGCCCAGTGTACTATCGTAGCGTACGCTGCGAGCAGTTCACGATTCCGCTTACGTCGGTTACGCACCTAGGATACGTAGCATGAACACTGTCATCTAGTGGCTAAATAATGAAGCTTTACAGCGGTGAATCCCAATAAGCGTTTGAAAAAGACGAATAACTATGACGCTTCTACAAAAGAGCGCTAACATAACGTGGAACGTTAGTTTGAGTTCAACTTCCACTTATGGACTTGCGATGATAAAATGGCCGCCAAATGACGTCAAAACGTGCAATCACGTAGGCCTACACTACGCTCCGCAGAAACGTAAACAAAGCATCAAAGGGTGTTGAATCAGGGATCAACTAGGTCATGCACGGTTTTAATGGATTGTGCGTCATTAAATTTTGATTAAATTCTCGAATGCCGCGGACCAGGAAAAAAAATGTGCAATATTTGCATACATGCATACAATGCTGTGCATGTTCTTAGTACAAAGTGAGAATTGAATTCGAGGCAGAGACGATAAACAGACCAAGCTGGCCTGGGGCTCTTGCCCTATGCCTCGATGTCTCCCCGGTGATTTCTCATTATAATTTCTGGGTTCCATCATGTTGAATTTGTGAACTGCCTCGGATTAGAGCCTAAGCCTAGTATATAGGAGATGGGGGGGGGCATGCATGCAGTCCTTAAACAAAAACAAAACACCATGCACACAAAAAGTGCGCTTCTGCCGTACACCAGCATCCCCTTTGTTTGTGATCAAAGCAGTAGCAGCAGCAGCAGCAGCACCTCATCTTCCCTTGTGGAGCGGCGGGCGTTGTTTAGATCGATGAAACTGGCGCCAACTTCCTTATTTCGGTTAATATACAATGGTGCGACAGAAGACCCGGAATTGCTTCGCGAGCCCTGAGACACCCTGGCACGCCGCCGCCTTCAATCAGCTTCAAGCTCGACACTCTCACTGCCGTTAATGGCCTGCTGAGTGTAGCACGGCCAGAACGATGCTCAGAGAACGAGACAAACACTCCCAGCATCAATTTTTCTTAAACTCACGCGAAGCAGGATCTCCGAATAAAATCTCTCTTTGCGCTCACATTGCACGTGTCGATTCTCGTCACGTCACGTGACTTATTTGGACCCTTGACACCAATCAGATTGTAGGGGAAACCACTTCTGACGGCATAAATCGTCACCAATTCATTCGTTCGTTCGCTGCATGTTAGCCTCGCTCAATCGAAATTTTGCATCATGCACCGCGACGCAACCTTTTGTTTGCGAGCTGGTCAAACCATGCATTTAGGTCCTATATATGAATGTTTCGTGGCTTAGCGCATTAAATAAGTGCTCAATGCGAATCAGTCATTATGGCGCAAACGCTTGGCGCGATTTTCCCTTAGGGCCCCTTAAGATAAAAATCGCTAATCGTGCAAAATCGTACGCAAAATCGTTTGCCTTACATTTGCGCCTCTAGAGAGCGGATATAATTTGCGAATGTGATTTAAGGGTTAACAACAAACAAAGTGGGTTTCGTGACCTCTTGCTTCAGCTGTGTACCGTACTGTAAATGTGGTTTCAAGTTTCATAAACACATGTAGTGTTGGGTTCGTGTGCAGATGCGCAACAGGGTGACGATGTCTCCATCTGGCCACCATCTGTCTTTTGTTCGACCTCCGCCAGTCTCCAAAATCCAAATAGACATAATGTACACACAGTAGACCCCAGCACACACACACACACACCTGGTAGCCCCAGTCCCCAACTACGCTTTGGCATTTTAGTCTGGAGTGAAGCTCAGTTCAATCCTTTTGTTGATATCCTTTTGCCACTCAAGTAAGAAACAAGTTTGACCTTTTTTATTGGCCTATTTGATTTAATTTACTATTTCAGCATATGAATATGCACTTTATACGCGAGTATTTAATTGCAATCTCATTTCTTTACGTTGAGCAAATAGGAAATTTCTATTTCCGTCAAAGTTTGCAACAAATACCCATTTAGATTTCCTTTCTTTGCGGGAGGCGAATTTCCGTGGCAACAATCGTGGAATATTCCTTGAATAGATTTTGAAACGAAAATCAAGCGAACAACATGCATTTTAAGGCACGGATCCGATCCTTAGTTTGATTCCGAGTTTATGTAACTCCTTTGCATGCGTCGCGTTGCAAGTTTGGAACGCATGCAAGGCTGTGCAAGTTCATCCAAAACAAGAAAGCAACTAGCAAGAAAAACAACCAAGAACAGTGCCACCATCCATTAATCACTATGTACAACATCTGATGTTTGATGGTCATGGCCTCCTCGAATTGGCTAGACGCATTGCGTGACCTCATACAACACAAATTTCTTGAAAATTTACCAACGCAGTCGCAATCGCTTGCAAACAAAAAATGGCGTCAAAACATGGGTGTAACGCATGCAACGGAGTATCTTAAACTGAGCATCATGCATTGTGTTTGTGAAAACCATAGGTCATGTCGATAAAATAATCGGGACAACTTTTTCATCTTCATCCCCTTGGCAATAGATTGGTCATCCGTGCGTAAGCACCAAGAGCTTTTCTTTTAGTTATCAAGATGGCCGAACTGGAATGTTTTTCATTAAGCATACGGTACATTCAAAGTTGACATTTAGGCTGGAATCACTAATGACTTGTAGAGCTGTCTCGACTTGAACAAATCCCAAGACAGGCTGAGAATACGTCATTTTTCCAATGAGAGAGAGAGAGAGAGAGAGATTGGAGAGATGACGTCATCAGAGCTTGTCTCGGGATTATTTTCAAGTCGAGACAGCTCTAAAAGTCATTTGTGATCCCAGACTGGTATCACTATCGTGTACTAAATTTGTGTCTTTAGACGAACTGTAAGTTGAGCTCAGCTGAAGCCACGTGCAAATTAAAGGCTCAATTGAGCAAAGATAAGGAAGGACAGAAAGTAGGGAAGGTTAGGAGGTTTAATGCCACCTCAATACCATCATCCTTATACCGCGGTGATACCAACCTTTAATTTATTTCATATTTCCACTCCACAAATGTCATTCGGCATCTTTTGTTATAAAAGCCAGCTGCCGTTTTTGCCCCTTTAAACAATGATGGCGATGAGTTGATGATTCATGCCGACCAGCATGGCAGCACTCGTCTGAAAGCTGAAATATGGTTAAAGAATAGTCAGAGCGTGCGTCAGGTGCGTATGAATGTGAACTCGAAAGAGGAAAACCACTTTTTAAAACGACCGCTGCAGCACAGAAGGCTGAACGTTGACGTCATTGCTTTGGTGGCAGTCGATCGCATTTGCCGAGCGCAACCTCCAACGATCGGCTTGGTCGTTCTGGTTGAGCCTACGTCGCTGCCTTCCTTGCCCGCCAGTCTGCTTTGAGTGCTGTCGGCGCCCGCGTCGCGGAATCGCGCAAACGGACTAAACCATGGGACGAGCCTCGTCACCGTCAGCATCGCCATCGCCATCGTCGTCGTGCGACGATCATAAGGCAAAAATCGCAGCCTCCGCCAGTCCGTCCGTTTATCTGTGATGTCGCCTCGTTCTCAGTGACTCCATCTTCTCAAACGATGATCGTGGTTATCATGTTCAACCATTTGTGACACAATCTGCGTCGACGTTGTGCCACTACATGATGTACGTAGGGTCAAAGATGACCTGATAAATTCTCACCATTTCCGCTTTTTTCTATCCTTTGTGGTTTGTATAGAGATCACATCACTAGTGATATATATATCATCACCATCATCGTCACTCGGCAGGAGGCTGGACCTCCAGTTGTTCCATTGATGGTATCTGGCGTGGTCACACCTCGTGCATGATCAATTGAAGCTCAGTGGTGGTCAGGTGTTGTCAACTTAATCTCATTGGTCACTGCTTTTTTGTGTTTTTTTTTTCTCTTGTTGTACACCATCTTCAAACTAACTAGTAATCGATCAAGCCTATTAGATCAGAAGCGGCAGCATAATTTGTGCGCAATTGGTCTTCCAAGTGATTGTTTGTCCTCGAGTAACTTAGAAATAGCCTCATCATCACCACCAATATGGATATGAAGATCATACACAAGAGTAGTACGTTCAGTAACTTCAGCAGTCACAAACTCGGCAACTGGTTCACCAGTTTCGGTAACGGGCGACGCAAGACTTTCCTAAAGAGTTCAAAAAGCTTGGGTAAGCCTGCACCACTCTAGGTTCCCAGTTCGGCCTACTTATAATTCATAAGTCGTACCAGTACTTTGGTATCTGTATCACTAAAGGGTTTTTCTAACGTTTAAATGAGGCAAAACAAAACGGGATTAATGAATACCTTATCTCGGGTTCCAAATGTAAACTGAGGAACAAAAAACCCGGCTTTTTGTTGTTGTTTAATATCCACTTTATTCATCCGTTTACATTTGAAAATTGCTCGGGGTATTCATTAAGCTGCTTAAATTTACTCGCGATTTTATTTTGCCTCGTGTCAACGTACTTACTCACCCGTGTTACGCCATTGGTGAGTAACGTTTGATGGATTCGGTTTTATTTTCCAACCGAATACCCAAATGTAAACAAATAAAATGAAACCATAGTTAGGCCGACACCATTAGCATGGAGTGCAACTCAGGTTCAGATCGAGACTAGGCAGGTAGCAACTAGCTAGCACGTGACATCACATGTATACACTGTATTATTATTAAGACCCAATGTGATTATTTTAATGTTGAATATTTATACGCCTTGTAGGCCTACATTTCCTACTTATTTCTTTTGTCGTTCTCATGGAAAGGTTGGTTTTCTTTTAAGGCTGCTGCAAGGCTTATGATTCCAATTACGGATGAAACTCCATGCGATGACGCATGGTTTATCGGATTTGGCGCGCACCCCACTTTCTGAATTTGTCTCTATGCGTAGCTTATTCTGAATACCGTACTGTGTATGTGTGTGTGTGCGTTGCTAGTTGCCGATATAAATTTGGCCAAATTATTTATAAACTCGCAAGACGCGAATCTTGTGTTTACTCGGTTCGCTTTAGATTTCTTCTTAAAACTCGCAGCTTAGGCCTCGCATGTTTTTATTTTAATTTTCCTTGCCAAGCGGAGGCTGAAGCTGAAATTAGCAAGACTAAAGGCTCTTTCGCAAGGCAGCGATTTTACGTGCGATTTGGCGATATTAGCGGGTTTCGTTTTCACATCGCGCCAAATCGCACACAAAATGGCTGCCCTGCGAACGCGCCATAACGTGCGCCGTATCAACTTGCAAATTTAATATCTATTTCTATTTTCAATTGCTTTCATGCACGATTGTAGGTTACCAGTGGACTACTTCCATTGTGTGTATTCAATTTGACACTTTTGCTCCCGGAAGTTGCGTAGAAAAATGTCACGTCATTGCACTGCTGCTGCTGCTGCTGTGGAGCAACTGCCATGATCTTATGGCCTTGTGCTCTATGGAATTTGTCACTGTCTGTGTATGCAACTGCCACACTTTGAGCTTCGACTAGCATTCTGTCTTAAGAAACAATAAGCCTAGACCTTCTGTAAGCACACGTCAAAAACCAGAAGCTTGTCTTTCAAATTTGTGGAAATTTCTTGCTGGGAAGTGTGCAGGGCGCGGCCATCTTTCTTTTGTGAAATTCAGGAAATAGGAAGATAGTTCTACTTTTATAAAAGGATATTGATTTTAAGAAAAAACAATACATACTGGATTAATGCTGTAGGTCAACGTATTAGTACGGAGTCCATACGGATGTTGAAAAAATGTAAAAAGTGAATTGTCATCAAATAGGGCTTACAGTCCAATACAATCTAGTTCCGGTTCAATTGTCTAGTTTTTTCGCAATGGTTTCATCATGGTTTTTTCTTGCTAGGGCATAGTTGATGGCAAAAAAATCGATTTGTCGTTTAAACTTATTGCTTGATTCGTGCCAAGATTTGTACCGAAATGCAAATGCACGTAATCGCTAGAATAAACAAGCCCTACACGTAAAGTATAGGCGTATGTACATTGTACATGTAGCAATGTAGACCTATTCGCTACTTTTGGTATACTTTTTTTTTAAATATTTTATTGATCACTCAGGCATTTAGAGTGACAAGTTTCCATGGCCAAAGGCAGGTAGGATGTTTGGCAAGGCAATAATCATCGATTTTGCCATTTTTTGAATCGATGGTTATGACGTGCAGAGTTTCGTGCAGCTTGCCATGAATTGATGATAAATTTTCGCTGCTGGTGCTTATATATTGATCGAATCATCAATCAATATTCGTTGACGTTAGGCCTAGGCCTAGTTAGTCATTTGCCACAGCCAGACATATAGGCCTTTTGTGGAAAGCCAACGCCAACCAACCCTTGAGACGTCATCGTGCGTAAATGTCAAGTATCTCCGGAAAACATCAAAAGAGCGATTGCAGACTACTGAGAATTCTTATGCGGTTTCACGTGCACACCGTTGACAGTTCATCACAAATGTTTCCCCAGTGAGCTTCACTGACTCGGACCCCTAACTTAGTTTTCTTCTACATTATATTGGCTTCACGCACATGGCTTGGAACCACGGTCTTACATACAGGTCTGGAAACTCCCAGGATTTTCTGTACCGCTTAGCGAAGAGCGGGTGCATACGCCA
>JAQIYI010000246.1:0-23720 GCA_034700265.1 Polyzonium germanicum
CACGCGTACCTTGAAGGGAGTGGCGCGTGGAGCGAGCGCTAGTTCGAGCTCTGGATCGCGAGCTTGCCCGAAGATTTTCAGGGATCCAATCGAACTCTGGACACCATGTGGGACGAAGGCAACGAATAAACAGTAAAATGGTTTTCTTTGTATTCATTTTGTGTCTGTTTTTCTCTTGGTAGTCATTGGTCTGGGCTCGTTTTAGAAGTGTTTTTAAAAATATATTTCATAGGTCTAGGCCTAAATGATCCTAGTTTCAGTTAAATGGGGTAAAATTCTATGACATTTCTGAAACTAGTTGCATTGTTTGCAAAAAAAAGTTCAAATATGTCAGGAAATGTATGTAATTTTGTCATGGCATGACGAAGAGTCTCCGCAATGAGCCGATGACCAACATGGATTTCTTCTCCAAGTCCCCAGCCTATTTTTTGACGTTGTGGGTCACTATACTTGTTGACGTTGTTGTACAAGTAATTCGTTGAACAACGTGGTATCACATAATCTGAGTAAGTAACTTAACTGCTAAACTGTGCTTAGAACCTGATCAAATTGCATTGATAAAATAAGGCCTAGATCATATTTCTAGCGCAGCGTTTATTGTTTTTTATTCAGATGAAATGTTTATTGTTAAAACTACCAGACCATGGCTTACCAGTTACCAGCTAGGTGTACCGTGTAACTGTGCATTTTTGCCACGCCCACACACGTTTGCCACGAACCACTAAGCCTGAGGAGGTAGGCTATTAGGATAGACCTAAGCCTATGTGAAGGCCTATGTTGCACGTTTATAGTCACAGATATAAGGAAGAAAGACAGAGACAAAAGGAAAGAAAGAATGATGGAAAGAAAAAATGAAAGGAAAGAAATACAGAAACAAAGACAGAAAGAAACAGAGACAAAAACGAAAGCAAAGAAAGAAGTAAACAGCCGCAGCTGACATTTGAGTTTGCTAATGGTCCTTTGTGTTTGTGTTCGTCTCTAGGCCACTCAGGCTTGCACTTGGTCCTTTCTTTGTTCAACGTACGTTCCTTCCCAGGGTCCCGTTGGGACGGCGGAAATTACGTTCTTGCGTTGAACGGACAAAGCGGGGACTTGGCTTGATTTGTTTCTGATCCCAGTGATCAGCGAAGCGCTTGTAAAGTTGCGACTGCCATTTGGCTTTGAACACTTTGTCTTTGAACGCGTACACTCCGTACAGGTTTGTGAAGTTAATACTGACTTCAGTATATTCACTGATAGGATCATTTGAAATTGGGGACATACTCAAAATGACTTACTTTTACTTTCTATGAGTGAATATCGAGTCTCGACTTTTATATTAGGTGACTTGGGTATCCTTGGGTGAAATAATATTTGCAAATTAGTTTTGTTCAATTTAACTAATGTGCTTTGAATATTGGTTCTATTGGCTATTGGGACATCTTTAATAACTTGGATCTATTTTGTCACTTCCTACTGTTGCCGGAACTACTGGACAATTATTAGGCCGTCATTCTTGAGTTGATAGCTTGATAACTTCACAGAGTTGGCATTCATGTAATATCTAACATCCATGTAGCATGTGGCGCAAGTTTGGGGTGTGCCAAATGTAGCATGCAGACAGAGTAAGTTGACCTTAGATATTATTGACCTTAGATGCCAAGGCATTAAAGGTTAAATAACAAAAATACAAATCTTTGGAATTTTGCTCCAGTCCATGGAATATTTAAAATATTCCACGGACTCCAAAGTAAAATTCCAAAGATTTTTTATTTTTTTTTATTTTGTAACATTAGTGCATAAGTACACCACTGCAAGATGGCGGATCCATGAGATCTTGTATTGAAATCGTAAATTATCTTAACGTATCTCTGGGAATCCAACTTCCGTTTTATGGAAAATGTTAAATTTTCAAACACTTACTAATGAATACATTCCAACGGAACTGCCTTTTAGAAAGGACCTTCCGGAATGGACTTTCTTTTTAAGTGTCGCTTTCCTATTCACCACTAGGTGTTCATTTCAGATGGGGCTAGACTTAGATTTGGCTAACGTAATTAAGAATTTACTATCTAGGTAATTAACTTGCAACCAGTTTGAACACATTTTTTCCTTTCTTTTTATGTAAAAAAGCCGCGCTTATTCTGTCGTAACCGCCATCCCCTCTGCAGATTTTAGGTCAGTAGAAGCAGCCACCAACACGGAAGGAATCTGTTAACTGTCTTGTTGGGGTGTTCATGATTTAGGCACCTAGATATTCTTCGGAAGTCGGACCTGTTGTTTTCTTTTTATATAGACAGTCAGCGAAGGTGGTGGTGGTGTAAACGCGTGCAATCTGCTAAGGACAATAACCCGCGAACATTACGTATGAATTACGATCGTTTATTTCGTTTCTCAGGAATTAGGATTGGCCAGCAGTTAATTCAGGCAAAATCTACATTTTGTGCATTATTGTGAAGGCGTAATTTTTGCGCAGCAGGCGCGGAACTCACTTAAAATGGAGACACTTGCATATGAAAGCAGTGTTCCGTATTCATTCCAGTTAATTCACTTCTGCTATAAAACAAATATTGTCAGAAAGTATCCCTGCCTCAGCAAATTTTATGCATTAATTACAGTTTGGCGCAAATGATTGGTTGTTGAAAGGGTGAACATGATTAGTGAGACGAAAGCATCATGTGCTAATTACAGTGCATCAGTAACTGCTAACCATTGGGCATATCACAAGTGAGCATACATTCTCGCAACGAAGCACTCAACAAATCTATTTTACAACAGTTGGGATTAATTACAATAATACAAAACAACTTTACGAGTATATGTTACATCGAGCTTAACTCTGGAACTCTGGTCTTTTGATTGGTTCATTGGTTGCATCGTCAAACAACCATACTTCGCTCAATCATCACAACTTCATGGCAATGGATTTGCATCGATATAAAATCACTAATTTGAACAAAGTCTGAAGAGGAACGATTGCATTAGTATTCATGTAGTTGCATGAAACATTATGGCCAATGTAGTTTGACAAGAGAGGCCATTGGAGATGCTAACATAGGGGGCATGAACTGCTTAAACACCTTACATGGAGTCTTTGAATTCAGTCTTTGATTCAATGTTTGATATGCTTATCGTGTTCAATCGCTCTCGTCGACCGTAACGAGCGGCGTTCTCATTGGTCCAATGAGCGGAGGCATATACATACCGTCATCGAAGTTGTGGCCTCCATGGTCGCCGCGAATGAAGGTGCTCGGCGTGCGAATGAAGTCTTCGTGGCCCATGCGGTCCATTTCCTCATGTCCTTCCCAATGACCTTCAAAATCGCCTTCAAAGTCGCCGTCGTCACCTCTGGCGTATCCGCCACCACCATACCCTCCATTATCGTAGCCTCCATAGCTGTCAGCATATCCGCCGCTATACCCACCACCGTACCCTCCGCCATAACTGCTTTGTCCATAGTCATTGCCACCGACGGCATTAAGGAGAGTGTTCAATATTCCGCCGCTCCTTTGCAGCAGCTTCGTCTGCAGGACTCCCAGCTTCTTGCCGAGAGCGAAGCTCGGCAACTTGGCCTGCTTGTTGCCGTGCAGAAGCCCCTTGAGCAGCATCAGACCGTCGTGGATGTTGAACTTTGGAACGGAGTTGTAGCCGTAGCCCCCGCCCCCGCCGTAGCCTCCGTAGCCACCGCCGTAGTTGGCGGCGTTCGTTTTCGCTTCCAGAGCTTTGGATCCCGCACCAATCAAAAGTCCCTTCAGCGCTCCCAGGCCCAAGCCCAAATGGTACCCAGTTCGTCTGGGGTCTGCGTAATAGTTCTCTGAATATCCACCTCCATACCCTCCCCCACCACCACCATAATAGCCGCCACCCCCATATTGTCCACCTCCCCCGTAGTCTCCGCCATATTGTCCACCTCCTCCGTAATCTCCCCCTCGGCGATATTGTCCAAATCCTCCATATTGCCTGTATCCGCCATAGTCTCTGGACTGCATTGAGAAATCGGATCGACTCTGGGCATCGAGGTGGTTGAACTGTCTACCGGATCTGCCCATCAGTCCTCCCGTCAGCGTCTGAAGAAGCAGCGGCAGCGGAGGTCCGTTCATGCGGATGCGGATTCCCTCGAACGGCTTCTCTTTGTCCTTCTTCTTGGTCGTGGACAGCGTGAACAGGCTGACCAGCAGGAATAGGACCTGAATTTCCAATCAAAGCAAGAAAGATTGTTTCTTAGAAACGAAATACAAGCTAATCTATGTATTGGCACTAATGAATGCGTCATCTAGGGAAATAAAGCGCCACTCGAGTTTAAATATTGAATCAAATTAGACTAGAGGACTCCATCTTGGATGATGCTTTGGGCTTGCTGTATTTGGTTCGGTGGTCCGGTTGCTCTTTGATTGCGAATGCTAAAATTGCACCTATTTTGGTTCTTTTAATGTGAGTACCATAAGAGCTAGACAAATGTTCATTGCCTACATTCATCTTTCACATTTTAAGAATGGTTTTGCTAAAGGTCCAAGAAAATGTCATTGCTAGTAGTTTCTAGGACCTGTAGAAACAAAGTTTCAATTGGTTATTAATGAATATTATTTTTATTTTTGTATTTGAGAAAATTAAAGTATGGCTCAGGTGGGGGACGATCCCACGACCTTCCGAAATTACTCAGAATTAGGAAATGAATTTAAGCAAACAGCCTTTCCTATGAGGCACTAACCATTTTTCTAGCTCTTATGGTAGTCTCGTTATAAGACACCAAAGTAGGTTTAATTTTGTTTGTCCTTTGGATAGTAATCAGATTTAACGAAATCTTTGAAGGTTGTTGCCACTGGTTTGACTACGTCCACTTGCGTGGTCATCTAATAACGCCAGAGGGGCGAGGTGAAACCGCTCGAGGGTAGCCTCAGCGTGGTTAGCACGTGGCTTTTACCCCTTTGCCACCCAGTGGCGAAATGTCGGAATCAGTGTTCTTGATCAACGATCGCGAGTCATCAAACCAGTTTCTCTCAAAATTGCCCCCCACCCCCCTTAATCAACAGGTAAATGCACTTTGAAATCAGGAAATTGAAATCCTGACGTGCATTCAAGCACACATTAAGGAATCATTTCTAAATTGAAGTATATTAACATGTACTAAGCCAATAGTGTCAAATTGTACACTTCTGATGCCCTACATGCGTTGTATATTGTAGATGCGTGAGCTTTTAATTCTTTGTCACAATTAAATCGAGTTTGATCATTTTAATACATTGGTGAACACCTGCATGAAACAAGATAATAATTACGATATGTTGCTAACTGAAAGCGTTAAAAGGCAAATTGCGATATCTGATGGTCAACTCGCACTTTAAATGTCACTAAGAGAGCTTGATCATCATGACCCATTATGTGTTTCAGTGAATGCTTCTTGTAATTGACGCTGTCATAAGCATAGTCATCTGAGGCCAGCTGGAGATGGTCAAACACCTTTTGTGATGTGGCCGAAAAACCACTTCTAGCCGGCTGGCCAAAACGAGTTTTATCCGGCCACAACGGGACTCTTGATTGAAATGTGGTTAATTGTTGATTTATCTTGCATTAGCATGCCATCTCACATGATTTCAGAATTTTGGACATTTGAATCTAGTCAGCTAAAGCAAAACAAGCCGGAATTTAACGAATGCGTTTGATAAATATGACTCACCGTCAGCCTCGACATGATCGACGCTCGCTCTTCACTCGGCACACTGCAAAGGACGACTTAAGTTTCTTTTCCTTCTTACTTGCAACTTACTTTCACGCGTTGTTAAACGAGTGTGTTAACATCGAGGGAAGCCTCGTGACAAACAAATGAAAAATAACAAAAGCAGCAACTACAATACTCCCCTGTAACACACGACTACTGTTATTCCTTCAACTCTAGTTCCGTTATGCTGCCGTGGTTTCCTTTTTACGTTTATGTAGGCTCACTTCCTGGCTAGCTTGCGTCCTCATAATCTTTATTATGCATTTGAGTGGCTTTTCTTCTTTCTTGCGCGGTCATTCTTATCGACTTGTTTGTAAACTGGTACTTGAGCCATTGTCTGATTGGTCAAGCCAAACACATAACACCATCACTATCAGGTGTGGTTCTTGTTTAGCTCAGTGAACACTAGTTTTTTTATAGTTTGTCCAAAAAATAGTGCTATGGTTAGTCCCATCTGCTGACAACAAAGAGCACTGCTCCTCGGACGAACAAGAAAACAGAGAAAAAAACACTTTCCAAAAAGGTCGTCTGCCCCGTGTTTATATGACTGTAGGCCTAACCACTACAAACTTCCACATGCATTTTATGCATCAAATGACGCCGTATATCAAGCCTACAGAATAGAGAAATAGAAAAACGAACCAATGACTATTAAATAGGGTGGAGAAATAAAATATTGCCTCCAATTTGAGGTGAAATCGCAGGCAGTGTTTCCATTTCTTTATGTCATCCACATTGCTCACATTAAAGGCCCGTATCACTAGCCACACACTTGAGCTTGTCTTACTCAAGTCATACTTGTGCGAGGGATAATGGAAATTCTCACGTACAAAGGCTGACTTGAGTAAGACAAGTTCAAGTCTTTGGTTAGTGATACGGCCTAATCGAATAACCAAAAAAGTAGGCCTACACGAATAAATGAGAAGGGATTAGCCCTCTGTTTCCTTATTGATTGAAGACGCAACAAGGTCGCCTTGTAGAATATGTGTGACTGAATCCATTTTTCTTCAAAATATTGTCCACTTTGAAGTGGCAAGTGACAAGCGTTTAAAATAAAGGATTTACGTTCCTTGCAGACTTACACCGCATATTAATATCAGAATTGAAATAGAGACTAGGCCTACCATCAAATCGGGT
This sequence comes from Polyzonium germanicum, assembly GCA_034700265.1. Lineage (NCBI taxonomy): Eukaryota > Metazoa > Arthropoda > Diplopoda > Polyzoniida > Polyzoniidae > Polyzonium > Polyzonium germanicum. Next base: position 6,833 of record JAQIYI010000246.1, read on the forward strand.
AGGTCTACAGGTTATATCAATCTTGTTTTTAGTATTAATGGATATGTAGGCCAAGCTATCTAGACACATCGCTGGGTCATCGACTCATCATCACATTTCATGTATCAGTTTTTAGGCATACTATGTCCCGGCATATAAAACGATACCATAGTAATGAGTAAAATGTGCTTCTTACAGAAAGTAAAAAGGACAGAAAGTATTAAAGTAGGGAAGGACCCCAAAGGCCCCCTGGAGGCCCCGAGGCCAACCAGGCCAAAACAAACAAACAGACAAAACCGCTATTATACAAATGTGTATAATATATTGATGATGATGATTAAATTACCTTATCCTGGCTGATCATAATGATCATAACCTTAGAATACACTGTTTACTGGATACAGCCATCACGCATTTTCATTTACATAAATACTGGATTTGACTAAAGATTGATTAGTGGCATCCTGGCTCTAGGCTACCAAATGAGAAAGTCCAACCCAGACTTATTGGGTATGTGGATGGAACCCCATAGGCTTTACATGGGTCGCTATGCTTGTTTCATAATGGTTCAGCGCATATCTGCGTGTCCTCTGTTTTACAAGGGATCCCATGACATATAGACTTTGCATGGCGTCCCATTGATTTGCCACGGGGTTCCATTAATTTTATACTGGGTCCCATTGATTTAACGGGGTACCCTTATTTTTTAAAGGATTCCATTGATTTTACATGGGTTTAATTTGATCTTACATGGATTGCCATTGATTCTACATGGGTTCCATTGATTTTAGATGGGATACCAACTTTCCATAGAATCAAATGACTCGCTCTGGTTTTATTACTTTGCACGTCATTTTATTCTTCAAACTCTACAATTTAAAACGAAACAATTGGCCTGCAATTACGTTTGCTTTTATAAGAAATAAATTATATTCACCAGCTGTCAGTCGAGCTTTTACAGTGTAAGAAAACTGAAACATTTGTGTTCCACGCACGTCTGAGGACCTATTAAACTATTGATGGATGCACAAAATCAAGTAAATTGTGCCTTGCATTTTGTTCCTGGATTCACTTGATGAGCGCACTTGACGAGCAGTTCCGCTCTTCTTCAGCCTCTCTTCCAAGAAAATACCAACTGTTCACTAAAAAAAGAAAAGTGCGATGAGCTAAGATACTTTTGATGTCATAACCTAGCACACGTGACAATCTCCGCCATTTTTTCCCATTAAACGGGTATTACACAAATGTTCCAAACAAATGGTCCATCATTGGTGGAACATATTCCTTAAAGATCTTCAAATTCTGTCGTTGGATCAAACATGCACTGAATTTGAAGCCCAAATGTCTTGCGGCCATTTTTGGCGCGGTTTCCTTGATTACCGTTGCGTTCGCGACGATCGACAGTGTCCGACGTGGTCGCGGCCGTAACCGTGAAGCCGACCACCGCAGTTCGAGGCAGGAAAAATGGCGAATCCGTTTGGGTAACGCTCAGCCTAGTAAATATGCGCATAAAGCAAAGGAAATGAATCAATAGGCTAGGGCTTCGTTTCTACTGGCTAGCTTGAAAGTTGGAGAATTTTGTCACCGCGAGTGAGATGTCTTAACTGTCGGATCCATGACTAGACGTTTCCAATGGTAGTGCGTCCGATTAATGACCTCATGAGCAAATTCCTTCATTGTTTGTTTTAAATGATATTGAATACACATTGTGCTGTACAAAATTGTATTCAATAATCTTTGTATTTTGAATGAAAATTGTATCAAGAATATGAAATTGAATTAGATTAATCTTAAAAATTAAACGTTCATTTTAAAGACTGTTTTAATTCAATTTCAGGTTAAAACAATTTTTATTTCATGCAATTTACATTTGTATATTGAATGCAAATTTTACTTAACGAATGTAAAGGGTTAATGTTATAGACTAAAGCCTACCGCGCTCTGTATTTCGCCATCCAATGCAAATATGTTGGAGGCGCCACCGTCGGGCAGCTTATAACTGCGCAGCCAATCACGAGTGGCCTACGGACAATAAATAGATCTCCATATTTAAAGACATTTGAGTACCGGTATTCTTAAAGGAGATTTAACCATCGTTACAACGTTGGTCACTTTTCTAGCTTTACCCAATATGCAATCTTGTAGAGTTATGCTGTTAAACCGTGTGCAGTCTTTTTTCTGGCTCACAGAAATTGAGATTTGCCAAATTTAACACAAAAAACTAACCTTCAGAAGACCAGGAAAGAATTTCTCAATGTCGCAAACGCCTAAATTGCAAATAGGCCTAATAATAACAAAATGTAATCAAGTATAAGGTCATCAATTATGTTAATTGAAACTTACTATTGATCTGATTGGCTAACGAGTCGTTCAAATCGATTGCCAAAATCTTCCAGTCTGTCTCACCTGAAATTAAGAAGAAAAAAATCAATCCATTAAATCAAATTAAAATTAAAACTAGGCCTAGCTAATTGAAACTCTGGCAGGCCTAAACGCATTTAATTTAAATAATGGTTATTACTCTGTAATTAGCTTGCAGTTACCGTAACAAAAATTATGCTTTTTTGTAGGCCAGAGTTTTTAATGCTGCCAAGTGTTGCATTTGGGCTAAAAAGCAAAATTTTTATTACCCCAGCTATTAGTATGCCTAACTATTGTTGACTAATAAGTAATAAGTAATTACTTTGATCAACTAGACCCAAGGCACCCAGAACCTTAATGTTGATAACTTCGCCCACCTTGGCGACCTATGAGGAAAATATTCTTCAAAATTGTCTCGGATTAGCGAGATTAACTTAAATTAACCGGTAAATCGGTTTAGATTAATACGAAAATTGTTAACAAGATAACTTGGCCCATTTTGGCAATTATCTACGACTAAAAGGTTATATTTTTGTTTAGCCCTAGTCAGTTTAATCTAATTATCTGGATAACCGGTTAATCTAGTTAAATACAACAAACTCAGCCAATCAGTACCCTTGATCCGATTTCAAGGATGTCCAGTGGGTCTAAAGAAAATATGTTTTATGAATGTTTTAAATAAATATATAAAAATCTTGGGCAAAGTAAATTACAACATGCCATTGTCGCCTTGAAATCCGGTGACCTCGTCGAGAACGTTCGGGCTCTCCCACGTCTTAATTCAGTTTGGTAAATTAAATCAACAAATCAATCAATCAATCAAATGAAATAATCAATCATGACTTGTTTTAACTCACTTGAGGAAAGGCTCCGTAGTTCCACATGTAACCGTGATGCGGAAACAGGTTGGGCGCGAACCGAAGTTTGCCGTTTTTCATGGGTTGGCGGATCGGATTCAGAACTTCTTCGTTCGCGATCTGTGCGCAATTAATCGCTAAACAAGGTTAGTTGGACGGTTAAGCTCATTTCATATGCATGAATTCATGTACGTATAAAAAATAAATAGGCGTAAATTATGGCGTAGGCCTATCGCTGTAAATACGTGTACCTCGAACTTGGCGTTGGTCCAGCGCGGTATTTCGACGATCATTCGAAGGACTTCGGGCCTTCCGGCGTCCGCGTACAGCGAAATGTCGTGGAACGGCGAAATGGGTCCCTGTGAGTCGTCTGAAAGCAAAAGCTGAAGCTGTTCACGTCTAATTGATCCATTCTGGCCATTGTTGGGTGGGACCATATGGTGGGATCTTTAAGTTTAATGGCTGATCTGCATGCAGTTGGCATACCTGCTGGCTGTCAGCTTCAGCGTTATTAATCGGCAGGTGCTTATTATTCTGCTTCAGCCTTTATTAATCAGATTCAGCTTTATTACTCAGCTTCAATATTGTTCCACATAATTTCTAATAACTCGGATCTGTAAGATCCTAAGCTTACGCTGCATGTCACTCATCAGCTTCAGCGCTTTTAATCAGCTTGAGCGTTATAATCCAGTTTCAGTCTTCGCCCATAATTTGTGATGTAGGCGGGTGTGTGTGTGTGTAACTCCTGATGGTCAGATTCAGCCTTATTATAGTCAGCTTCAGCTATACTCTTTAGCTTCAGCGGTTTTATTCTACTTCAGCTCTTCTTAATCAATTTCAGCTTTATTCGAAATAGTTTTCTATTGCTTCATAAGATCTGATCATTTTCATTATTTTAGACAAATGGGAACAGGTTTGAACGCTTCAGCCTTTTTAATCAGCTTCTGCGTTAATTGTGAGCTTCAGCTTTGGGATACTTTAATCAGCTTCTGTAATCTATGACGTCAGAGTTGGGAATTCGGGATACTTTGTCAGCTTCAGTTCTATTATTCAGCTGCAGCTCCATTAATAATCTTCAGCTTCAGCGTGATGAATCATCTTCAGCTTCAGCGTGATGAATCATCTTCAGCTTCAGCGTGATGAATCATCTTCAGCTTCAGCGCGGTTAGTCAGCTTCAGTTTTTGCTGAAAATAGGGGTTTACTCACGAAAGTAGAGTCGAAAGTCGCTCGTCTCCGGAACACCGTGCGGAATGAGTCCGAACTCTGCTTGACTCAAGGATTCCAGGAATGGCCGCCATGCCAGGTACGCCCAGAACGGGTACTCAAGCTGTTGTTGCTGGAAATCATCAAAGGCCTGAAACTGGCCGTCGGGCCTTTGGAACCTGTTGACCGTCGATTGGAAGCTCAAAGCCACGTTGGCCACCAGCATAAACTGAGCGAGCACGGCGGCCATATTGTTTCCTTTTTCTTAGTTAATCTGAGATGTGTTAAGCTGCCGTGTCCTATAGTCTACTAACGGCGACTTTTAAGCGACTGAACGTGCTTGCTGCTCGATGCTTCAAAAGTCCGTGGACTTTTGAGCTTCTGCTTGTGAAGTTCTGGGTGAGTTTAACTTGTACTGGCTAGAGTGTTCAATTAATAACACTAAATAAATGCATCCAAAAAATAGTCTTTGCCTCTTTGGGCCTCCAATTGGAATTCGTTTTTCTTTTCTACTGACTCATAGACGTCAAAAGTGACGACCAATGGCGAATGAATAGTCTACTTGGATGTTATCTCACCGCACGCCCTCTTACTAAATGTTAGTTTTTCTCAAGGACACGGCGAGACGTGAATGAAAAACTAAACATCTCATACAGAATCCAGAGTCATCATGTCAACGGCTTCCATCAAGTGGGGTTCACGTGGAGGACACATGCAGCAGTTATAGGTCGTGCTTCAAGGCTCAACAATCCACTTGAGGACGGAGTTAATCTAACGGCACATTCGCAGTACAAACCAAACTGGGCTAGTAGTAACTGTTACTAACAAGACTTCGAGCGAGTATGGTTGATACGCGATTTATTAAATTATGTCACTTTGGCTCGGTCTTTTAGTAGTATTCAACACTACCAGCCTTGTTTAGGTTGTAGACTAGCTCGAGTGGGTTGATTGATGAGTCTTGAGGTGGGAGGCTAATCCGAATTGAATTCACTTGGCAGTTGGCAGCGAAGTGCGGTCGACATTGCTAGAATTTTCCTCTCATGGGAGGCGCCATTTTGAATCTCGCTTACCCAAAAGCCCAGTTTTATTGCATTAAGGTCTATGTCGAAGGCGCATGACGTGTTTCAGGTGAGACGCCAGAGACTGTCACGTGGAACGTCAAAAGTGTCACGTGGCGCATCTCCATACAGCACGCTTTGTTTACCGGAAGTAAGGGTACGCGAGATATTTTCAAACGCTAAAAATAAGTAGCTTTATTGTTTCAAAAGATGAAAAATTCCTAATTATATTCTCTTTAAAAAGTTATTTGAAAAGCTAAAACGAAAAAAATGAAACATCTTATTTACTCCCCCTTTAAGATGATCGCCGTCATTTGAAACTTTTGAATTTCAAAACCTATGATGCATGAGCTAACGGCGTCCATAACTGGCTTGGGTGAAATTGAAATATGTAAATTAGTTACGCTTCTAGGGATTCATTCGCGTGCAGGGGTCAACCGCCCCGTGACCTTGGGACTTTCTTAAAGAAAGGGAGACCGATGGACACCCGCTGCTACATTTCAACAAAGCTGAGGGCAAAGAACGAATAGAAACCGCTGAGCGAACCTTGAATTTGTTTCTTTCTGCTTAAAAAGTTCAGTCCCGGGGCCAGTAGGCCTACTGGCACATAGACAGTTTGTTCCTTGGTTCTGTTAGGACCTAGCGGGGGCTGCAATTTTGGCTTATTAACCTGTTTGTCCCAAAACACTTACGATTGCGTGCCCAATTCTGCCACAACTGTTCAGTTTCTAATTACGGTAATTGTCCGAGCGAAGCGATCACTGTTTGCTTGAATTATCTCCACTAGCAGAGAAAAAAAATAAATTTCTAGCTTTGAAATGTTAACTCTCAACGGCATTAGTTTCAATCATTTGATCATACAAATGTATGCGTGATCTTGAGTTGTGTTTCACTCTGACACTTGAACCCATGGCACATGTAGTAATTGTAAACATGTCGGAAATAATTTAAAAACGTTTCACTCAGCTCATATTTCAATTATCAGTATCACTTCAAACTTCAATTTGATGATACGCATTTTTTTTATTTATTTTGCATAGTACAAAGTACACGTATTTGGTTTACATTCATAAGCCGGGTGTTTCAACTTCCAGTAAAACATTGAAATTACCAATTAAGCATCCTAACATTTCATTCAACTTGGTAAAATCACTTTCTTAGAAACAATTGATCTCTAATCGATTTGGATCCATTATTGAAAGTGATCCTTGAATTTTACAAATCTTCTAGTTTTACAACAAACTGTAGAAATACCGCAAGAATTCCTTGAGGTCGGGCAAGATCATCAGCCGCCAATGCCAATGGCATTTGGTAGCTGCACTGTGGTCGTGCTTGTCGTTCCAGTCGTGGTCGTCACGGACGTCGGAGTTGCTCCTGCAAAGGAAACCCATTCAACTGACGTCTAGTCATCTTATGCTGAGTTTATGTTACTCCGGTGCATGCGTCACTTTGCAAGTTTGGAACGCATGAAACGCATGCAAAGCTGTGCAAGTTCATCCAAAATAAGAAAGCAACAAGCAAGAAAAACACCCAGGAACAGTGTCTCCATCTATTATCGACTATGTACAACATCTGATGTTTTATGGTCATGGCCTCCTCTAATTGGCTAAACGCATTGCATGACGTCATGCAACACAAATTTCTTGAAGATCTTCTGCAGCAGTCGCAATCGCTTACAAACAAAAATGGCTGCTTTTTGACGCACGGTTTGACGTCAAATCATGGTTGTAACGCATGCAACGGAGTTACATAAACTCAGCATGATCTTGGTATTCCTGTCTCTAGTCAGGACTTGAGCTAAACTTGACTTTTAATTGATTGATTTAGATTTCTAGTTGGAGTTGGGTTCGTTTGACATGTTGGAATTAGTCCATGTAATGTGTCTTAAGGCCTGTCTAGTCAAGATCTTTTTGAGTCAAGGGACACCTATCAGCCTGTCTTTGTATATCCTCGAGTAAAGACTGCCACAAAAATCGCCTTCTGAACCAGTCCTGTTATTTTCTCAGAGTCAAGCCAGCTTCTTACAGTGTTTAGCGACTCCAGCTTCAGACTTGAATGAAAATTGAGTTTGATTCTTCAAACAGATCTGAGAATCCTTTTGATTTATAGAAAAAAACAAGATGGCGGATTGATACTCACTGCAACAGTTGAATGTCAAAGCACCCGGCCTTGTGCAGCAGTAGGCCACATTGGTCCTGGTGCAGAGCAGGCACAGGGAGTGAGACCCTCCGAAGAAACCTCCGCCCAGGAACTGGGCGCTGGTGGGCGCCGATCCTTGCCACAGCAACAGCGCCACGACCAAGATGACCGGATGTGAAGTCATTCTTGTTATTCTCCAACCGGAAGCACTATAAGCACAAACAGCGTTAATTGCACCGCTGACTTTATGGCTTTCATTTTCTGATAGAAGTCAAATGAGATGGTGAAATCGGTTTTACCAAATCGATCGAGAAGTTCGATTCCTCCTCTTGCGTGCGCATACGCACACAATGTCCGGAATCAGGACAACGTCCGTCGCCATTTATAAGCAGTCTAATTGTCTGCAGGCCACAAATTCTTGACTCAATTTGACACACTTCTGTTCCTGATTGATTCCATTATGATTTATTACGGATTATGCGGAATTAAAAGAAAAAAACTAGGAAATTCTGTGCACAAATAGAGAAAAAACAAAACAAAATGGCCGCCAAGATGCAACTATTGCTAAACCCGCCATGCTTTTGAAGTTTGGAGCACTCAAATAGATCAAACCATTTTTTTATCTTCCTCTTATGATTAGTTAGGCGGAAGAAAAACAAACAAACATCCTGGCAACATTGTTACTTTCTTAAGCAGCAAACTCAAAGAAAACGAAACGTTATTTGGCCGATCAGCGTTAACCTATAAACAAAATTAACCGCCAATCAATCACTTAGATTGTGACGAATTAGGTCGCATTTGAGCAAACCGGAAATAAAAATGGAGGCGGCCCTCGGACAAATGGGAAAACTTTTAATTTCGTTTTTGTTATTACGAAAAGGCTAAATCAACATCTCGTGGCAAAATCATGCCGCACATTTTTCATTTGCTAAATTTTGCTTTGCGAATTTCTGAGTTGGCTGTTGAGTCGAAATAGGCCCTACTGCTGTAATTACTTGTTAAATTTTCAATATTTGTGCACTGCGATTTGCTTGGAAAAACAATTGCATTTTGTTTATTGATTCCTGAAGTGATGCTCGACCAATATGAAAACACTTGCCGTTGAGTCTTAGTCGTAATCAAATAACTGAATTTACTTATTCTACTAATTTAGAACCAAATTCTTGTTGGGTTTTACCCAAGACAAATTCTTATCAAATTATGTGTCATCGGCGAATCCCAAAGGGATTTTATCAAATGCTTTACAAAAATTCAAAATGAATGTTCCTAGAAAACCTTTAGAAATCTCAATTTTTTGGGGGATTTTTTTCCAGGCCACCTAATAAATATTACATGTTGAGTTCGGACGAGATTAACGTAACATTAATTACAATGCCCATTGCCCAACCTGAGTATGGTTTGCAGCTCTGCGACAAATGTATTTCTTATAAAAAAACAAAAACCATTCTTTTATTTTAATTAATACCAAACATTTGTACATAAAATATAAAAAACACACTTCCACCAAGTACTCAACAATTAAGTCAATTTGAGTAACGCCCGCGGCCCCGGATTTCCACAACAAATAAAGGTGATACTTACGGTAAAAAATACGAACATTGGCTTTGTCACCAGGACAAAAACGATAGTTCAAGAACTTCCTAGAATACAAACGTAGTTCAATAAAGATAACTCACAAACATTCGATTGAGATTCCATTAAGACATTCGATAATATGCTCGTAATAAAGAACCAATCAAGAACAACATTCAAGAAAATTGAAGAACAACTAGAAGATTCAAGAACAATCTAGAACAATTCAAGATCCTTCTAGAAAAAATAAAGAGCATTCGAGAGTGATAATTCTAGCACAACTCAAGAATGGTAATTACTAGTAGGTAACAATTTGTTCATGGTCTTCACCATGACAACCACCATTTGGCACAGTAACCATGGTGATTTTTGTGCGATTTGAGGCGCCGCTAAATGAGTTCCAGGACTGTAAAGATGGCCGCCCAATCAGTTTCACTTATCAAATTATGCGTGCAGACTACGAACGTTGTTTTAGCCAACGAAGATCATGCCGATTGGCTCAATTAATTCAGGTTGTTCTGGATCCATTGCATGTAGGAACTGACTCTGGTGTAGACTCCCGGATAATTGTGAGATCCGCATCCGACACCCCATGACACAATGCCGATTTGAGTGTAAACGTTGTTCTCGAAGGACATCAGTGGGCCGCCAGAGTCTCCCTGTATTTTTCAACATACAAACAAAATTTTGGATTAATTTAGGCCAGAGTTTCATTGGATGGACTCGTGTTATCCTTGCTCTGTTGAACTATTAGTTGGAGCGAGCTGCCAATATGGCGGCTCGCTCCATGTTAAAATCCATAGGCCGCCATTTCTGTTTCTAAATCGTCTTCCTGTCATTAGTTTGACATTTGCATTGACCTTCAAATTTGGCAAGCAATGCTTCCAACATGAAGTGTATATATTTCATCCAAATTACAAAGATGCTTTAGGAATTCAAGATGGCGTCTCACTCCATGTTAAAATCCATAGGGGTTTTGTCTCTAATCGTTGGTGGCTACTTGCAAATACAACAAACAACTTTACTTACACTGCAAGCGTCCTTTCCGTTGTCTCCTGCGCAGATGTTGGTGCTGACGATCTGGTTGGGGAAATGAGTCCTGAATTTGTTCTGGCACTCGTTGACGGACAGCACTCTCATGATGCCCTGCTGCAACGTCTTCGTCGTGGGTCCCCCTGTTGTTTGGTCAAGTACAATCAAGACAGCCAGTCTAAATGGAATAGTATCCTACTGGCTGCCAAGTGAGTGTTATCGAGTCAACTCACTGAGTCTGGTGGCGCCCCAGCCGATGACGACGGCCTTGGTGCCGGCGAACGAGCGCGTGTTCACGCTGGGCAGGCAGACGGGCAGAATGTGCTTGTTGAAGGGCACCTTGGAGGCCAGTCGGATGATGGCCAGGTCGTGGTGGTTGGTCTTGGTGCTGTAGCTCGGATTCACGTGGATGCTCGACACCTTTACGTCCATGTGGTTGTGGTCCAGCGTCGTGGTCAGATCTCGGTCTCCCAGTCGAATCGTGATGTCATTCGCATTCGACCTGCGTGTTATAGTTAATTAACCAAGTCAAGTCCTTAGGCTTCTCGATTCTGCATTAGAAATTTTGAATTGCAAAAGGTCAAAGCGCTTTCGCTTCAGCCGCACGGTCAAATGCCTTTGAAAACTCCTCAAACTTTGAATAATATTCGACACTTGGCATCGTGTAATTGGCTTCTTTACACCGAGGTTCAAGACCTCGAGTTTTGCGGTTGAGCCCGGAGGCTGAAAGGCGTTAGTCGGTTTAGGTGTTATCCGTAGATCTTGAACCCAGGTGTGCTGCATGCGGCCATACTTGCAGACTTCAAACGAGCTGGTTTAATGGACTCTTGAGACTTTTCAAGACTCGTCAGGATTAACATATCCGAAAATGAGTGAAAGCAAAGTCAGGTTGTTGATTCGAGCTCCCTCCTCCTCCTCCTCCTCCTCCCCCTCCGGAGGCGAAGTGAATAGAAAAAGGGGTAACTTTGGCCCAGCCAGCTGCGGGCAAGCAATTTCGGGCTCGGCTACTCACCCGTAGACGCAGTGAGCCGCTGTCAACACATGGTAATTAGAGATGAGTGAACCGCCGCAGAAAAGTCCGCGCTTTCCCAGAAGTCCAGCCTGTGTAATTGAGGGGAAATTTGCAGTTGTTTCACAGCGAGGTACACACAAAAAGGAGAATTAATGTTGCGAGTTCGGGTAAGCCAGAATAACAATCAATCATTGTGCGGCACAATGATTGATCGGTATTATTGTTGGAGCAATTCCTTATCAACAATGCCTAACCATGGGTTATCAGAATGGCGTCATTGCTAACAAACTAACATCATTATTTTTTCTCTCTCTCCAACCTTTGAATGATGCCAATCTTGAGACAATGAAATCCATTTCATCCATTTCATCTTTTACTATTGCGCTATTTTCAATATATCCATTTTCAAGCTCGGATTAAGTGTCCAAACTAATTTGCAAATTAGTGCAGAAGACAAACTAATTTGGCCGGACAAATCGGCTTATTTTGCATACTTAAAGTAGATTGAACGTTAAGTTAAAAAGTTTGATGAATAGTGTAATTGGTATCGTCTGATTGACGTCACTTAACGCTAATTGCAGCCATTAACGTAATAATATATTTACCATCCACGGCCAATAGCCAGCTTTCTCGCCGCCGACCACGCGGAAAGCGTCGTTCACTGTGCCGCACTCTAGAGGAGAGGAAATGACGTAGACATTAGTTTCCATTTTCTTAGTTGTTCCTTGTTTCATTAGTTTTTTTTCTCCAGGCTGATTCACGACTTACTCAAGGCGGACTCAACCCCGACTCAAACAATCGCAGCACACTGACAAATTCCTTTGAGTCAATATTATCAACGAAAATCAACACTTAACTCAAGGGCAACTCAGACTTTACTCAAAGCCAGTCGAGTGAGATCGCAATCGCGTATTTCTAAAAGTGATTTTAAAGTTCTCAGGAAACAAAATCGCTTTTTGGCTTGAGTGAGCCTTGAGTTTCACTTGAATCAGTTTTTGAATCAGGTTGGAATCGAAAAATCCACTAATGTCAGCTCGACTAACTCGGTCAAACAATTCTCAATAGTTTAAAAAACTAAGGAAGGTTAGGCTTTAGTCAGCCTTGAGTCTCTCTTGGGTCAATCTTTACTCAGTTGGAACTCAAGATCCACTTACTGGTCTCGGTCGGCAACTCTTCCGGTGCTTCGGTGATGACGATTGGTATTTCGGCGGTTGTCGTGCTGATCTCGGTGGTGGTGGTGGTCGTCGTCGTCGGCCTCGGGCGCCACCAGAAGGGTGTCGTGGGGCGCCTGGAAGTGGGCGGTCTCGTTTTGGGCGCCAACGTGGTCTTGGGCGACGTGAACCACGGCGGCCAGAATCCGGGCGGATGGGTTGGCGCCGCCGGTAGCGGGGGCGGCCAGTTTGGCGGAACCGGGTTGGGCGGCCATTGCGGTGGCACGGCCGGATTGGGCGGAAGATCAGGGTATCCAGGGGTGGGCAATATGGGATGGTCGCCTGGGCGCTGCGGAGGAACGCCCGGGCGCACGGGCGGCATCGTCGGCTCTCGCTCCTCTTCTTCGGTCGTCGTCGGCGTCGTCGGCACGGTGATCGTGATCGGCCCGGGCGTGGTGCCGAACTTCTTGGAAATGCAACAGGCGCCCACGAACGGGACTCCTTGGTCCGTTATGAAGGCGCACGAGTCGTAGTCGCCCGTGATGAACTCGGACCAGCCGGACAGGTGCGGAAATCGTTCGTCCGAGAAGCAGTTCTGCAGGCTGACGCAGGTCCCGTTGCGGCGGCGCGAGTCCACGCACCATTGGTTCGTGAACCACTTCACCTCTTTGGCTCCTGTTTCCGTTTCAATTTTTGTATTTGAAACACTTTTTAGCATCAGAATTGGAAGAAACCGATTGCCTTTAATGTTTTTCCATTAACTGGTCATTAGCTCCAATTTGGGCTTACCTTGCTGCGTCCAAATCTGAGCTTCGACGGAGACTGCGAGCGCCATCAGCGCGCAGAAAATCCACTTTTTATCATCCATGTTCTTCACATATAAAAAAAAACGTTAATTGTTGTCATCACATTGTTTTAGAGCAGAACTAGTTTCGCTAGGGCAGTAATTGCATTTCATTACAAGGGTCTGAATTAGGGTGTGTTTATACCATTACATCTATTGTACAGCTTTTATGCAACTTCATTTTCATTTAATTTCTTTTTAAATTATTGCACATTTATATTGACTTAAATGAAAAATCAAATTGGATTTAATTAAGTTTTAATTGCCAATTATATTTTACAATAAAATGAAAACTGATTTATAATGAAGTATCAAATTACTGTATTACAGTATGCGTAGTCGTGTATATATTAACATTACATCGATATACCGGTAGGTCTATTCTATTATTTAACTTTATATTCTATTGATAATGTGATACACATCTTTATCACTTAATATGGTATGTATTAAGTGAGTCTAGAAGATGTGCAATTATTTAAAATATCTTACCTGGTGCAGACCCAAGTGGAAGGGGAATTTAAACTGAGTGGCAAACTATAAGGACTATACCGGCAAGTGGTTTAAATAAATCGTTAAAATTGTTAATTCCACCGAAGTGAAGCGTGCTCTCGAGTCGAGAATGTCTTCCAGAATGAGACTTCCTCCGGAGAAGCATCTTACTTTAAAACACCGAAGCAAATATTTCCACGTATTTTCAACGTGTGCACACATACACACGTACTCGTACACAGCACGCACCTATGCTGCCAAATAGCTTTCCCGCAAGGGTCAACGTTTTTTGCTGGTGGCCGTTTTTTATGCGTATTTCGCTTCGATGGTACTTTGGTTTTCCAGTCTCACCCGTCAAGTGAGTTGTTTGGTTGGATTGGCTGCTCTCGGCTTGGCTCTTGGGCCAAGTCCTCGCGTCCCTCGCGGTGATCTCTCGACTCGTGCAGTCGTTCCAGTGGAGACGTGGCCATCAACCTTCTCGCCATTTTCATTTTGGGACGCTCTTGGAATTTCTAATCATCCAGATCGCGCTTCTATTGCACACTTGATGTCTTATTGTAGGTCCCACCCGAATGCCTGTTTGTCTCTTATCTCACTCTGACATTAAGAAAAGGGTTTCACTTTGATTAGCATTTTTCAAGGAACTCTTTTAATTCTGTAGTTGTTTGGAATTTATTTATTTTTCGCATGCTCCATTCTCGATATGCAATTCTAGATCGTGCTTTTATGAGGACACAGATTCGATTTATTTGAGCTGACCATCTCAGATTGACAATTACAAAATGACGTCACAAAGGGAGCATTGTTGTTGGCAATTAACTCAGAACATACAAAAGAAGATCCGAAAGAGCGAAGCGATAAAATTCACAGACTCGTAAACCACGCAATATGCAACTTAAAAAGCATTATTAAAGCGTGACCTCCCTCCGACCCCACTTTGATTGACTTTGTTGAGCAGGGTACTGCACTCATACTTAAGTGTCTGTTTCAAGTGCAATCTGCTGAAACCTGTCTGGATTTCAAATCCACACTTGTTGCCTATTGTTCAAATCATCTTCAATGCGCGAGAGAACATGTACTTGTAGATGCAATCTAAAGGTCGACCTGGGTTTTAAACCTATTCTTGTACGTAGTTCGTAACACATACATACGTGACTAAGTAACAAATCATGCTTTACTCGGCGCGTTTACACCCGATAAGTTTCTGGAAAAGGGGGTTTGAACTCTGGATGCGTGGCCCATCCCATGAATAAGTCTAAACCAGTATTCAGTTTTCACGGGCAAAATGAGCAAAAATTGGACAAAAGCTAACGACAAATTATTTTTCATACTTACAGCACCAGCTTGAAGTTAATAATGTAAACATTAAAAATAGCGTTATATATTCAATAACATCATTTTCATTGTAACGCTGCTATTACGCTATTTTTAATTAATTAACTTTCAGGTTACTTTGAGTACAGTATGCAAAATAATTCGTCGTCTGCTTTTGCTCACTATTTTAGCGGAACATCACCCTTGCCACTATGTTTTTTCCCAGTTTGAAATAACGAATTAACGATTCAACGAAATAACGAATTGCCATTAAATTACTCGTATTAAAATAAAAGCTCGTAAATAGACTAGCGAATAAAATAAATTGACAATAAAAATTAAGTTGACAGTTAAGTAAGTACTATTTACATGAAGTTAAAATAGGCTAAGCAAAGGCTTTCTAATTATTATAAAAAAACTGGGCTTCAACGAGTTACTTTCTGATGTATTTCGTTAGTTGCGTTATTTTGTATAAGGCCTACATGCACAGGCCTAATCAAACTGGATCTGAGATTGAAGCAATTTTCTCAACCGGTTTAACTTGACCAGCAGCATCAATATAGACAAAAAACATGCCCATTTTTTGAAGTATGACTGAAAGCAAAACATTGTTGAAACAATTTTTTTCTTTCTTTTTTTTCTGAGCAAATTTGCTGAACAAATTGTAAGTTTTTCACGGCCAAGTTCACCCAACTCTGGTTGCAATAACCGGATGACCAGTTTTTTTTTTTTTTTTGCTATACGCTAGGGTAGGGGCCAAATTTATTGTTTGTCAAAGCTCGAATACGTGCGATAAATGTTAAATTTAAAGAAATAAAAAGCTGTAGAATGTGTAGACCTAAAATGGTTTTCTTTTTGTATGCGCTAAAGAGAAATTAAAAGGCGCGAAAATTCATAAAGTTCAATCAAAATTCACATCAAAAATGGCGGACATTCATAATGTCCTATCTTCAAAATGACCTTTCAAAGCGTCTACCTTTAAAATCTCCTGCGAGTTTGTGGTTTGGTACATATGTTGGTGACATTGCACGGCCATTTGGATGTACAAATTGTTCATTAATTTTCTTTCGGTGTAAGGAACCCCCAACCCACATTAATTCAAGTGCAGTCATTTGGGGCAATTTGGCACAAGGAAATTTGGGGCGCGAAGATGATTTGAAGGCGGAGGATGAGAACCTGTGACCCCCCTTCCCATTCCCCCCTCCCTCAATAAGTGCGTGAATGGCAGATCGGTCGCTGTTGTTGGGTGTTGTTCCATATTGTGGTGATGTACGGGAATATCGCTCCGCATTGTATGCGTCATGGCAGCAGCCAATGATCTCTTGCGAATGTAGAATTATGATTCAGGGTTTAGTTTATTATCATTTCATTGCGGTCACAAGGCTGCCATTTTTTAACAGTGAATCCTTGTGTACAGGGTGCACAGTGTTTTATGTGTTCTACTTGCAGTAGATGTCTATTGTATAATATATACATTGTACATGTCCATGTACTACTAGTGGAACACAGATTTACATACATTGTATAATGTATGTGCTGCAAAAATGTTACACTTATTTCAAGTCTATGAGCAGAACTTATTGGCCGGCTTTTGTAGTGGGTAAAAGGACACTAGGCGGGCAAAAGCAGACGACGGATTATTTTGCATACTTGTCGAAGAAGCATTAGTAGCGCAATAGTAGGCGTAGAATGAAAACAATGAAATCCATTTCAATGTTGCCCATTCCCCATATTACGCTCAATGTTTAGATTGTACAATTGTCAAAATTGTATAGGCCTACTATACTATGTGATATTGAAATATTCATCCAGTTTGAATTTTTTGAATTAGGCTTAACGCTCTAGATTGGAAGATCACTTCTGCTGCATGTTG
>JAQIYI010000247.1:0-23700 GCA_034700265.1 Polyzonium germanicum
ATGTCGGCGAACGCACTTTCGTAACAGGCCTAGGCCCTACCCGTAGGCTTACTTAAACACACATTTTGTTTTTGGATCAATAAGAATATTATCAAAGGTTTCGTCTCGTGCTGGCTCTGCTTAATTTGCTCTAAAGCAACTTCTATCAATTGGCTAATCAATAATACGACTCCTTAAATCGGCAACTAGATTTCACTACTATATAGAATTAGTATCATTTAAAAATATTTTCACAAATATTGGCATAGTCATTTTGTCAGTCATTTTTATTATTAATCATTTTCACAAGTAATCTAATTATTTTCATATGTAATATAAGTTTGACAATTATTATTATTTTGACCCTTTTTAGTCAAACCTGAAAAAATTCTCATCTTAAAAAAGCTTAACGAACACACCCCCATGGTTTAAAGGACAAAGTTCACTCAATTTTTGAAACAATTTAGTTAAATCGATCACTGGAATTAGATTTGACGCCCTCAAATATTTGAAAATAGTATTGTCATCATCAAAGTTAGAAAAATATTTCTCCTTGCATGTATAGTTTCCAGAAGAAAAAGGTGAACAAAACAAGATTGGGCGAGTCGGCTCTAGAGTGGATTTGGCGTGCTATGGGTCGGGTTAAGATTTAAATCTTTAGTTTTCTGTTTGATTTCTTAAGACGCAGCAACAGCAACCACAACAATCCGTCGAGCAACCATTCGTCGCCGGCGCCCGCGTTCCGAGACATGGCCGCCATAGACTCTTCTTCGTCGTCGTCGCAGCCCCAACTCTACTATCCGCCTGCGTCCAGTCCGTACGCCGACTTCCTGCAGTCCACCAACGCCTCGTCCCTTTTCAACTACCCTGGTCAGTTCTGCTTTCTTTTCCCACCTTACACCAGGTCACGATGGATGCTTCATGTACTTTGCCCTTTTTGTCGCAGGTTACGATCTGTTCAACCTGTTGGGGCAAACTGAACTCGATCGACAGGCACGTAGGCTACAGTCCAATCATTTGCTCATTGTTCTCCAATTGTAAGTTTATTTTCTTTCTCGCAGGTCCCTTCGTACGGCCTGCCCAGCATGCAGTCATCGAGCTCCATGTCCATGTCCACGACTCACCGGTCCTCGTCGTCGTCGGCCGCCGGTCCGGCTCCGTCGTCTCCTGACGTCATCTCCCTCGATTGAACGTGAGCAATTTAGTATTTTAATCACGTGGTCGCATCACGTGCACGGCAAAGGAATTACGTGCAATGAATAAAACGTTCAATTCGTTTTGCACGTTGATAAACATTGCATAGTCTTCATCGTTCCACAGTAGCGTATATTGCACGTGCTTTTCGTGTGACATGTGCTCGGACCATTAGTTAACTGCGGCATCGTGCTACTAGCCTAGTTAATTAACTTTTGACGTGATTGCATTTCTTGTAGGATCCAGACCAATCCACTCACTGAAAAATGAAAACCGCGCCCACTGTTCATCGTATCGGTGCGCACGTGCAGCGACATTTCCGCAGGAAAGTGATGAGCAAGTACATTTTAAAATGGGGAAAACAACGTTGTTTCCATCCTTGATTTTGATCATAATTACGCTTCAACGTGCATTTATTTAGCCATTATAAAGTCTGGACTCCATCTACAGTGCCTGTCATGGTTTCATTTGAATTTGACCTGCAATTAACAAGGTTTGACGGTAAAATTTAAAATAAAGCGACCAAGATTGGCAGATCGCGAGGCATCGTAGAAGACGCTTATATGGAGTCCAGGCTTAAAGGGGAATTCTCATTTGTTTGGTCAAAGTTGTTTGTATTTTTTTTGTTGATTCCTCATAGGGTTAGTGATACTGGTAAGATAAAACTGAATGAATATTTTCAATCTTATGATTGAACAGACGATTTTCGGGGGATCAATTCAACTTGATTTACGTTTTGAAGCCCAACTAGGGTGTATCATCATGATGATGAGCGATTCCCAAGTCGATGTTTTCTTTGTGTTTGGAGGAAGTTCCGCATCGTAATCATTTTGTGTAATCTTTCACAATTCTAATTCTAATGAGAGTACCCTTTAAATGTAAAATAAATTGTTGATATATAATCAGCATGACATGGCGCGTCCTGCAAATCAGAATGAATTCCTTTTTCAATTATGTGTAATGTTAAGTTATTGAATAAAAATTCATATCGATCCCCAGATAGGTTTACACTTCTCCATGAATTATCATGCTGCATAATCACCTCACCCCTGGTTCGTCACACTAGTCAAAAGTATGAAGTAATTTGCACAATCAAGTTTTACATAAGTATAATAGACCATCTGTGTGTGCGTTCATTATCATTGAACTGTTTTTATTTTTCATTCTCTACTAGCCACACATTAAGGTACCGTAACCATTATTAAAGGAGCTAGTGGGCGGCTTTTTTCATTAGATTATTTTCGAACTCGATTCTCTTTTAGTTTCCATTACATATTATATCAAAGTAATGTTATCATATAGGCCCAGTTGTTTTATTTATCATCTCAATATTATTTATTACTATTTTTCATATTTTAGGCCTACTCATCAGAAAAGTTTATTATTAAAGGGCGATACGGTGGGAAGCGCTCAGGACGTGCTGCCACCTGGTGGCGCATCTCGTAAACCCGTCTGACCCAGGTGACGAAAGTTCCGCTTCCCCATTGGATTCGGATTTGGAAAGGAAAAAGATGGCCGCCAACGGTGAGTGCGCATTTCGTAAAAATTTTTCGTTCAAATTCTTCTCAATATTTTAATCGTTGTAGTTAGTTGCTATATTTCAACTTGAAATTGTGTTGTCTGTCGACAGCATTGAATTTGGGCCTTTGGCGCGGCGGCTCAGCCGTCGTCGCCCGCCGAGTCAGCGCTGCGGCCGTTCAGGCGTTCAAGCGGCCGGACAAGGAGGAAGAGCGGCACGGCGGCCATGCGGATCTCCGGTATACCAATTAGCGTCTAAATTGGGCCATAATTGATCAGTCAGGGGTGTGTGAACGCTTCACTGATCTGGGTGGGCCTAGTCAGAGAGAGCCATGCACTCGATCTTGGCAGCGTCAAGTTAGAGCTTGACCTTCAGGCTGTTCTCAGTGATTGAAGGTCAGCTTGAAATCAATTCAAGACGCTGGACGCTGACAAGAGTCCATTGTGCTGCTCTTTCAAGGCAACGCTTCATACTTGCTCGCGATGTTTGTCGTAGCGTCGCGTCGTCCCGCCGTGAATACGCCACGGTGACATCCAGTTCGGCAACCCCTCCAGTGTCACTAGAGGCGCCGCCTGGTCCATCGGCGCCCGTCAAACGCAAGCCGTACTCGCCCTTTCAGAGCACCAGCAACAAGGCCGAATACGTCGTTGCCAGGGTGGACGATCTGCTTAATTTTGCGCGCAAGGTACTCTGAATCGATCGAGCCAGACCAAGGGTACCAAGGGCTGTTTACGATGGCGCACCCATGCGTTATGTTAAGCGTTAAATCCTCCCCTAGCTCTCTCTTGGAAGATGTATTCGGTGAACCCTGAGCGCGTGGTTGACCAATTGCTTTAAAGTTGAACTGGGCCATCTGCTTAACGACAGAGGGGAGAATACTCGCTCCAACATTTTTTATTTTATTTTTATTTTTATTTTATTTACGTATACGTATAAGCGCGCCATCGCAGACTACCCTTTACTCGGTAAAGTCGGTTAAGATTCCTTCACCTTGTATATTGTGTAAGGTTCACATTTTCGCCGCTGCGGGGCTCAATGTCAAATGCCTTTAATGGCGACTAGCAGACGACGTTCATTTCAAGTTTACTTGGTCCGTCTAGCACATCACGCTGTCTACACTGTGATAGTGTACATGTAAATGAGAAGTGCGTGTCGTTTGCCAGCCACCATTAATTAATATTTAATATTGCAAGCTGTATCATAACAAGAGCCGTTTCCCGCAGACTTCTCTCTGGCCACTGACGTTCGGACTCGCCTGCTGTGCCGTCGAAATGATGCACATTGCCGCTCCGCGCTACGACATGGATCGCTTCGGCGTCGTTTTCCGTGCCAGTCCGCGTCAGGCTGACGTCATCATCGTCGCCGGAACTCTTACAAACAAAATGGCGCCAGCATTACGCAAGGTAAGCAGCACAATTAATAGAATTCAAGATGGATTCTTTTAGCGACTAGTAAGTTTCGAGGACATTATCCTGTGTCTTGTTTGCCGTTTGTTTCCAAGGTCTACGATCAAATGCCCGACCCACGTTGGGTGATCTCTATGGGCAGTTGCGCCAACGGCGGCGGCTACTATCATTACTCCTATTCGGTCGTCAGAGGCTGCGACCGCATTGTACCTGTCGACATTTATGTGCCAGGTCAGTCTTTGTTTTGCATTCTAGATACTTTTAAACAAAAGTTTCTTTGGCCAACACTCGCCGGGGCTTTCTTCAACCCTATTTTTTTGAATTGAATATTTTTTATTTTATCAAATCATCCTTGTTTGTCAGCAACCTAAACTCTTGAAGCGCGTTCACAGTAAAAGCTAAACTAGAACCTGGAGCGTATAATGTATACTCGTGCGCATCTTGGCTTGCATTAAAATACCTTACATGTGTATATCCTAGCTTTTACCGTGAAGCGTAAACTGAAACCACCCAAGCTGGAGTATCTTAGCTTCTACTGTGAACGCTTCACAGGGTATATTCCTGATGTAATATTTAACTGCACTTAAGTACTTAATTACATTATGGTGTCTGAGGAAGGAAATTTCAGAAAAATCCTCTTTTGCCACAAACATTTATGGTTTAAAATTATCAACCTAAGGCACCTTAATAGAGCATTAAACTGCAGTTAACTTTTATAGTCAGTCATGTAGGAGCGGGATTATATTTTGTTTAGGTCAAACTGAGTAAATGTTTTTTGCTTCCTTGCAGGCTGTCCTCCGACTGCAGAGGCTCTGCTCTATGGAATCCTGCAGCTGCAAAAGAAGATCAAGCGGATGAACATGGCGCAAATGTGGTACCGCAAATGAGGCAGTTCATCAAAGGACCCCACCCTTCATTGTCGTCTTGAGTCGTCTCCGACTACCAGGTACAGCGCTTCTTTTGTACGCATAGCGGTTAAGCATATAGATGTAATTGTAGCCTAGTTTATGGCCCCTGTCAATGGGTGTGCGCAATCCGCGAGTTATGTACCATACATGAATAAATTATTCGAGTAAGAGTTACTGCTCTTGATTTTACCTAAGAAACTTCTCTGTAGAGTTTTAAAGGCCAAGTGCCAATAGATTCCTTGTTCATTCTGTGACAAGATGGTGTCCAAAATAAAACCCCCAAGCATAAAGCCAGGCATCAACCTCCACGGCTCGCAGTAGGTACAGAGCGAGCCTTCGGGCTCGCACTTGTTTGCAGCGCATAAACCAGGAAATAAAACGAATGTCCCGTAGGCCTATTTTGCGCGCAAAACGTATTTAGAAAAATGGATTTTGTTGGGGTTGGGTAGAGCCCCGGCTCAGATTGGCCGGTGGGGTTGGATAATTGGCTGTGAGCTGGCGTGCTGCGTCTAATTTAGCTCGTCCTTCAGAGCGTTTCTCGTTCGCAGAATTGGGCCGTCGGTGCCTCGCTGGTCTCTCCGAGTAAGCGTTCCGCGAACAGACGTGCTGTGAACCCCGTGGCATTTACTCTTCCCAGAATTCGCTTCGGCTAACAACAGCCTCGCGCACCTCAGTGGGCCCACTGCGCACCTCCTGTTGGGCCTAATTCGTCTCGCCGTCGCCGTCGCCGGGTGAAAAGTTACTATAATAATATACTGTATATTTATTTGTATACATCTAATTATGTATATATTTATTTATCAGTTTAAATATTATTATAAATTGTATAATGTATGTATATATTATATATAGCCCTATTAGATAAATACAAGGTGGGCCAAAAAGGTTTCTCATACCGCGAGTAACGTAAGAGCTAGAAAAGAGGTCACGTCGTGATTGGGAAGGTACATTATAATGTCTCAAGTGCCACATCATTTGTTGAAATTCATTCTTGCAATTTGACAATGTTTTTGCTAAAGGTCTTGCAGTAGAAAAGTGGTTGCCAGACCATTTTATTATTTGGAAACATTTGTTTCATTTCTAATTCGGCTCACTAAAATGCAGTGCATACAGACGACGAGGGAAATGCTAGGGCGTTTCAAAGCTAATAAACGCGCCTTCCTAATGAGCCAACAACCCTTTTCTGGTTCTTACGGCACTCACCAAAGTAGGCCCAGCCAGGCCTAACGCATTTGCATAGTTATAGCGGCGTAAAAGTCAGTGTAAATGGCTCCCCGGGAGGGTTGGATGTCTCTGGGTGCTTATCCGACCTCACTCCACCCTTCTTAGTGGGTTTTATCATCGGAGCCCCGCCCACTTCGCTCCAGTCTGATTTTCTCAACTCTCATCCAAATGCAATTTATACACTGCTCTGAGACAATTTTAGGTGCTTTTTAAAATGTCAGTGAAACTACTCAGTGTATCACGATTTACGAAGGGCAGCCAGCAGACTCGAATGACACGTGCGATATGCTTTGAAATGCTTCTCACTTTTAAATTCTTGTAAATGCTTTTAAATCACTTTAAATGCTTTTAAATCACCTACAATGCTTTTAAATTCGTTTAAACTTACATCCACAGTTTAAGCTAAAATTGTCCTTTCAAAGACATTTTATTTGATTTGATTTGATTTTATTTTATGCACTTCAGCCTTGCTCCTCGCATCATTATTTTTTTTGCATTACAAATTATACGTGGCTTTACTAATTAACTAATTCAGTGTAACGAGTCTTCTACTGATTAGCTAATTAACTTAAAACACAATGAAAATAGCCATACTAACAATTGGAATTGTATTTTTAAAAACGCCTCCGTTGGCAAAGGCCTAAAGATGATTTAATGCTTACGAGCTGGTTAAATGGCCAAGAAATAACGGGCAAAATAACAATTCCAATGAAAATATATTTGCGCATAATTGATGCCCACTATTTGTCATGCTTTTAATGCTTTTCAGAATTCCCCTTCCCCGTTTCATGCTTTCCAGTTTGTGCTGCCCTTCCATGACTTGGTGCGGGCAATCACTGATGGCTATTCAAGCCTAGTTTTAATGCGTCTCGCAGTAGACTCAACTGCATATGACGTCTCGCTATCTTATCTCTCTGGGTTCCCATGGCAACCACACGCCTAACCCATGTCAAGTCTATGGGGTGAACCGGAAGTGGTTGTTAAAACTCATGTAGGCCTAAGTAAATTAAGCAATTGAAAGAGCCGCAAGTCCCCCAAAAACCATCTCGTCTGTGGAGGAAACCGGAAGTGAGCGAACAAGAATCGTATGCGACCGAACAGGAAAGCCTAAGTAAATTGTCGGGGACTAACCGGAAGCGCGGTGAAACCAATGGAAAGTCTGTCGAGGCGTTGGTTGTGACGGGCGATCCCTTTAGTGGCCCAAAAGACAAAGCGTGTCAATTGTCCTCGGCCGGCTTGCGGCAGCAGCCGCGGGCACTCGGAGTGATTTATCTTGTATTTATTTAGGGCCCAAAGTAGGTTAACATCCATGCTAGATGGATGTTAGACATTTGCTTGGGTGTGGCTCGCATCAGCCGTCATTATCCATCGGTGATCATCGGCCGCAGCCTGAACGCGGCGAACCCACACCCAGCGCAACAGACGCATTAGACGAAGGGAGCTAATTATTCTTCCTTACTATCAGCTCCGCTTCTTACGGCCAATTAAACTGATTAGATGGCAGCGCAATTAATAGTTAACGTTTCACAATAAATCACGACCCCTGGCCACAGCGCGCGACAATCTTAACGCTTTGGTCACGTGCTCTGCCAGGGGTCCGCCCACCCAATCGCCGAGCCAAGACTCTCTGCACGTGCCCACACAATTAAGAAGGATCATCGTGCCTCTCGTGCGATGACGTCAATCAACAGCACGAGCGAGTCGATGTCGCCGCAAGATTTTCAAGATTTGCGCTGCGTTAAGCGTTTATGACGTTCGATGCGAACGGACAAAGCAATTCTATGTCACGTGCTCCCCATGCAAGTATCTAATACACGCAGGTCTGCCCAATAGAAGTTGGACCAACATAGCGATTATGACGTCAGATGCGAGCGAAAGGATAAAATAAACAGACGCACGAGCAGTTTGAGCCTGCCAATAGGCAGAATGAGCTGCACGTGAAATCCTTCTGGCTGGATGCCATGACGTCATTGTTTAACGTTCGTTCATTTTACGCGTGGCCTATCCTATCGCTTCGCTCGCTCGACAGACGTGCGCGCGTAGGCCTGTTTGCGTTTACACTGTGTACACGGGCCCACGTGCAGGCAAATGTTTATTCGCTGCGCCTATTTGGGCTTAGCCGGAACTCCGTGAGCCGGCTCCGCCCATCAAGCGAGAAGCCAAGCGCGGTTCCATTGGACACCGAGCTCAGGTGACTTTCGGTGCGCTAATTGCCGATTGTTCTGCGTGGCACGCACGCAATCGATCCATTGCCTCGCGACGCGGCCACGTGACCGATCGCGCCCGCCCCGCCCCCTGTCGACGCACTTTCCCGCTGCCATTGTGCGTCGGCGAATCGAACACAGCGAGCGCAGATGTAGCGGCGCCGAGCCCCATTGTTTCGCCTCTCTGTGTCGTCCGCTTAGCATGGGGCGTCCATAGGCCTCCACTGCTCGGATCCTGCACACGACGTGTTCGGCACTCCTGATCGTGCGCTCGTGGGTCCCAGTGGCGCGTAATTGTCCTGCCGGTTGTTCGCATTTCACAAATGGACTTTTTCTTTTTCGCTCTCGAGCTTTGAAAGCAACGCACGGTGGAAAATGGTGCGAAAGAAATTCGCGTCGCTTCACCACCGGTGTTTAGGTCTGTTCGCCCTGGCGCTCACTTTACTTCCGGCTCTGGGTACGTAGCGTTCATCTAGAGATACAATGTCTAAGGCATATCTTAATCTTAAGTGCGACTCGAGTCGGACTCAAGTTCTTTTACTTTCTTTTACATTCGAATGCTCTTCAAATCCAAAATAAACTTTGTACGCGGGCTTGAGTTGGACTCAAGTGAGGTACCGAATCACGTGCGTTTGTATAACACAGACTTGAGCTCGTCTTATTCGAGTCGGCCTTTTGCACGTCACAACTTCCGTTGCGTTCCATTATCCATTCCACGTGCCAATTCTCGGGATCGCACGTGCATGCGCACGTGCGATCTATACCCTATAAATGAATTGAATAAGAAATGTCATGTTGGTCTATACGATGACTTGAGTGGGACAAGCTCGAGTTTGCGGTTAGTGATATACCGGCCGAAATAGACGACATTTAATGTCTGGGGCCATATATGCGGCATAATTTAATTGAGTTCAATTAGAAGTTAGCTGCAGTTAGAAAGTTGTAAATTCTTTTTGCTTAAAAAACAAATAAAAATAAGCTTCGGTGGCCCAGGATGGTGGCAATATTTATCTTTGAAAATATTTTCACGCTTGCTATCAAATCTTCTCATTTGAGAAGAAGAAACATTTTGGCCTTGTTAGCGATCGGCTTTCCTGGGCCACCGTGCTCTTGTACAGATCACCGAGATCACAATTAAGCCGCCAGAATGAGCGATTGGAGACTCAGGCTGCAATCACTTTGAGAGCTGCTGTCTCGACTTGAACAAATCCCAAGACAGGCTCAGAATACGTAAGCCATTTTTGCCGTTAGAGAGAATGGAGAACTACAGACGTGATGAGAGCATATGTTGGGATTTTCTCGAGTCGAGACAGCTCTAAACGTGATTCCAGCCTCAGACTTTGACCGACTCAATATTCAAATGGTTATCAGCATGTTTGTGATAACCGATAATACCATACTAAAAAAAAAGGAAATGAATTTAGAATAAGCGCTAAAAGCAGGCCCTGGTGGACTCAAACGGCACTCGATTGACTCAGTTCGGACCACCAGTTGTTGCACTGCGTGCTTCAGCCCAGTTGGAGCAGTTTCTTTGCTTTTCTTGCGGAATATGATTGGGCTCCCCCATTAATCACGCTCACAATGCATGTTGTTTAAGATGGCGGCTATGCGCCGCCATGTTTGTTGTTGTGGGCCTGCAGTTCTGGCTCGTTTAACTTGGCGCATGAAAGATGACAATCGCCTTGCATCGTACATGGACACGCTCTTGTTCGCCGCTGAGTTATGGCTTGACCCCGGCCAGCAGGTCGTCGTGTCGCGGCAAAGCTAAAACACGCGGCTAAATCCCCTTGGCTGCATGCATGCTCGTCCATAATGTGCTGGCACTTGGTGCCACATTTAAGGGCGTTCGCAGTAAGAGCTAAAACTGAAGCAAAAACATGCGGCGCCAAATCTTTTCTCTCTTCTGGCGCCTATATTGATCGCATTTAAATGCCTTACATTTTATATCTTTGCTTTTATGGTGCGCCTGAATCTTTATCCTGCGCATTCACGGTCAATTAAACTTAAGATATGCCATGTATTTCAATGAGGCTCAGGCAAAGATAAACCACTAATCACAGACTTGAGCTTGTCTCACTCAAGACAGCCTAGCTCTTGCACGTGAGAATTTCCATTGTCCATCGCACGTGCATTCTCATGATTTAACGCACGATCTTGAGAGTGCACGTGCGCGATCGATAATCGAATTCGATGGCAATTACTCTCACGTACTATCCGTCTTGGCACATCTTAGCTTTTAGCTGTGAGCGCCATTAGCACCATGAGTCTCATTAGGCTAGTTGTGTTATCGTTGAAGACGCGCCTTATGCAAAGCTCATTGCCTGGCACGCAGATAAACGAGCTCAAAGCAGGTTAGGCCCCACGGGATGTCGGATGACCAGTTCCCGGGATTATCAGTTGCAGGAATCGCGATGGAGCCATCAGTGTCATCTAAAGCAGGAAGCGTGCAGGAAGGGTTCAACCTTATCATCTAAACAACAACATAGGGCCCCCGCTCCCACAGCGCAAATATGGTCCAATGCAGATAATGCAATTGGATTAAAAGCGTGCGAAATGACAATTGCTGGTCAGAGTAACTGAGCGCGTCCACTATCTGAGGGTCATCTTTTGCCCTACGTGAGAAAGAGGTTATCCACACAATTTGAGCCAGGAGGGCCATCGCGTACAAGATACACAAGTGTTGAGGCAAGCTAAGATGCGCTCGAGCAGACAAAAGTCGGCCGCAGGTTCAAGCTCTCACTGTGAACGCGCCGGCTTCATTGGCCCATTGTATTTCACCCACAAAGCAGCCAACAAGCAGACTACGTCACATGTGCGCTCGAACTATGTTTATTATATTTTTCGAGGAACCACCTGTGCGTCCGTGTTTATGTCCGCAGCCGACGGGCCCAACTCCCTTCCCTCGGCATATTCTACGAAGGTGTTCCAAAAAACTCAAGATTTTTGGCCCGCTAAGTCTAACTAGAAACATACACAAATTAGGTAATAAAAAGGGCAATTTAACTAGTTGACTAAGCTATTAGCGCGCATTCCAACCAGCCTAGTTCCCGCTCAATAATCACAGAATGAGCGCTTTAAAGCATACGCACGAAATGAAAGCTTTAATTTAAGAGCTCGTTAGGTGTCCACGTGATGCGAACGTACGCAGGCAGGCCAACAGACGCACGCGACAGTTGAGTCTGCCTATGTGTAATGGTCGTTCACTCGCCCCTTGCTGACTAATGTCTTTCAAGTGCAAAGCGTACGAAGGCACCCTGTATGCCTGTTGATTTGTATTGTACAGGGTGTTTTCCTTCGTTCGCGGACAACGTAACTAATTGTCCGAGCGAGAGTAGCAGGTGCACTGTCAGCGTGTAGTTTGAGTTTGCACGTGATGCATACAGGCGGAAGCTTTTTTGCTCAAAGATCTCCCAACAATGGGCTTGTTTGCGAGGCCACCCTGTAATTGCGCAGGTTGATCGTCGTGGGTTAAGCACGGTGCCGCGTATGCGAGCCATAAATCCACCGTACCAGGTGACACCGTGGCAGCTGTGGAGAGCCAGAAAGACAAATCGCTCAGCAGGGACGACAATATGTAATTGTGTTTCATTGCAGGCTCCAAAATGGCGGCTCCAGTGCATGTCCTCAATGGCACTTGTAAAGGGCCAGTTTTATTTTTATTTCAGCTACCAACAGATCGAATTATGGGCGCACTGCGCGAGGTCAAAATTGGCTGCATAAAAAACAAGCAATTAGAAAAGGACCTTCCTGATGCTGGCAAAGTGCCAAGCACAGGTGCACACTCGGCTCTAGCCCTGCACGTCAACAAACAACAATGAGCGCCTACTTATTAGGCATTTAGGCGCATGTACTGACGGTCATTAGCTTTAAAGCCAGCGATTTGTTTATCGCCGCCATCTGCATACGGTGCATGCGGATAGGCCCACATTGGTATTCATCTGTTAAGATGGCGCCCATAAGGGCCTTAAAAGGTTGCCCTGACTCAACTTCATTTTGAGTATCAATTGTAATTGCTAATTATACAAGTCACGTTGGCTTTCCCTGCACAATGCTCCTGCATTAACTTAAAAGCCATTCGACCCTGCTAGTAGTTGTCGCTTCGCTCGCTCGTCTTTTTTGGGGGGATGGTGTGGGCGGACTCCCCACTTGTCACATATCAAATGAAAGGTCTCGACCCCGCGGTGCGCACGTAAGAATCCGTTTTACGATCGGACATGCCGACACGGAATGACGGCTATAACCCTATTGCTGCACTAATGACTAATTCAATAAATGCCTTTGTGCTTCTGCTCTTCCAGTGGAGACGCTGCAATTCGCCAAAAGTCATGACACGGCCGTGGTGCCCATGGACTTCCCGACGAAGACGCCCTTCTACGAGACGCATGTGCTCGCGAGCGCCACCGCCGAGAGCGGCCGTCCCGAGTTCTTCCTGTCGTCGGCGTCCCCTGCCGGCTTGATCGAGCTCGGGCCGACGGCGTCCGGACGCGGCGCACAACTGTACCTGATCAACGCACTGCACGACACCGGTACGATTCAGCGGATTAATCCACACGTAATAGTCAAAGTGAACGCTAAAGTGTGACGCCATTTGGAAAACGCACTGGCGTTATCTTGCACAGCTGACGTCAGACAGTATGACTTGAGTGAGGTATGACTCGTGCTTTAGCGTTCACTGGAATCACTTTGACCTCCCAAAATCTTCACTCAATTTACTCTACACTGTGGTGTTGGTCTAAAACGTAGTTGCTAGGGGGACCCAAACGCATTTAAATAATAGATGGTAACCAATAATCGGGCGATAAGCGCCCGATTTCTAACAATAAACTAAAAATTAAATTTAAATTATAAAGAAATACGATTAAATGCTCTCAAAGTAAATTATTACAATTACAATCGTAAAAGTGGATTATTGAAATTAGAATTAAACTGAGAAATTAAAGAAACTAAAGAATTAAAATAAAAGAAATTAAAATTAAATTTTAAATTAATTGCATTTAGTGGAAATTAAGCCTAAATGAACATTTTAATGGCATTTTTATTTTTTTCAAATTCCAATGACATTGATTGCTTTTGCAAAAATAATACTCATGCGATCAAAGATGGCGGCGGGGCCTCATCTGCAGACACAGGGGATATTATTTGTTCATGCCCATTCCTCATTCCTGCATACGCATGCAACAGTATCACTCCTCCTTAAACTCCCCTTCATTGCTCTGTTTTCGGCTTTCTAGCTCCGGCTCAAGCCTAGACTCTTGCATTTAGCTATGCGCAGTGAACTGAACGAAGGCAATAACCATGCAATGTCTTGCAATAAAGATGACTGGAGGACTGCAGTTATGGCGCAAATAATTCATCCTGCTTTATGGCGTTCCCTGTCTCGCGAGTTGCCACTGACAATGAATTTCTTCTTTAATCGTAAAATGGGGTTCCGTTCCCGAATGGGCAGGCAATCCCTATATCTTCATCAGCGAGCATTCATTAAGTATGTCTGAAATCATAGCCCAACCGCAAGAAAAGATTTCATTGCTTCTGGAAGAAAGCTAGTTGAGCAGATTTTGGCTGGTAGCGCGCTGTCACTAGTCCACGCATTTCAAGAGCGGATTCGCAAGCGGCGATTTATCGCGATGCAGATCGAACTGCGTGACAAATTGACAATCGATCCGGCCGTGCGCATTATTAAAGGTTAATCCTTTTGGCTTTCAGACATGACGGACGTGCCGGCGGTCGTGCTGTGCGCGCGCGCAGTCAACGTGCAATCGACGCCGTGCGTCAACGTGACGCTGCGCGTGCTGCCGCTCGGCACGGACGCCTGCCGCACGAATTTCGCCACGACGCTCTGCTTCGGATCGCCCACGGCTTTGGACGCCTCTCTCCACCTGCCCGAGCAGGGCGCGGTGCCGCAGCCAGTCGTCAGCCTGCGGCAGCCGGTCTTCGACCGAGTGTGCCGCCATCTTGTTCCCGTCTACAATTACACGTCGATCTCGGGTGAGAACAATCCCATCTTGCCTTTCTCCAAGTGGCTTCTTCGTACGACGCGATTCAATGCAGCAATGGCTTCCCGAAGCAGCCGAATCCACTATTTTATTTGAAGAGCTTGTCACGTGATCAGCAGTTTTGATGCGTCAAAGCTGCTTGTCACGTGCAATCAAATTGCTGCTCGCAACCATCGTGGTTATTGATCTGTGGCAGCATTCAGCTGCAGAGATTTAATTGGTTGAGGGCGAACGAAGCTGTCGTGCTTCCGGAAGCGGCTCCTGCTTCGGACGCCACTAATATAGAGTTTAGCACGCACATTCAAGCCCGAATGAGGATCATGTGATTAAATAGTGCCCGAGTTCGGCCTGCATAAGGCTAATTGGGTTTTCCTTAAGGTCGGTTGAAATCGTTAATTGCGATCGTTGAGCGTCCATGATTAATTGCAAATTGCTAGGTCCTGGAATAGCGGAAGTGGACTTTCGGAGGCGCGGCACGCAACTGACAAATTGGCTGTCACTAAATTGCCCGTAATTAGTTTTTGCCGGCGAAATTTGAGCGCACCATGCAGGCCAATTGAAACGGCGCAGCCATGTTAATGCAGATAATTAGACACGATTGCCCACCTGGTTTCAGATTTACATTGTCCCAACACTTGTGCGCCAAGGACAGAAATATCATAGTTGTCCTAATGGCAGAATCAAATGGCACGTTTGACCACGTCGTAACCAATCTCGTTGGTGTCGGTTTGTTGGTCAAGACAAAGCTGAGGACTCCTAATGAAACAGAGTGTTCACGACTGTACGATAAACCAGCCTCGTGCCGCAGTCGGTGCACCTGAGGCGGCACGTAGATCTGGTGGCCGGCCTCGCTCTCGTCAAAATTCTGCTCTTCGATAGCGTTTCTCATGATTTCTTATCGGCGAGATTTCGGCTAATGGCTTGAGCAAAGGATTCTACTACCGGTACGCCTACTCAGTGGGCACGACTATGTTTACTCAACGCTATCTCGATTCACATCCTCCAATTTAATGGATGCGGCCTTGGCATTATTAAATGGCGCCTGCAGATAAGCCAGCGACTAATAAGTGCAATCATGAAGCCAGCTAGATTATAGGCCTGCAATATTGTCACCTCAGTGGATGCTGGAAACGGCTTTCAGTGATTGCCTACTTATAGGCAGGGGCCAATTGAGACTGGCATGATTTTTAGAGCTGCTGTCTCGACTTGAACAGGACAGGCTGAGAATACAAAAGTCATCTTACCATTCAGAGAGAACGGAGAAATGTCAAGTCGAGACAGCCGCTCTAAAAGTCATCCCAGCCTTACTTTTTTTTATAACCTTGTATAGTTTCTTTTGGCTCACCCTGTTTGATTGAAGGGAGGTTTTTGGTTGTCTCGCACACTCAGGTCGAACGGAGCGGACTCTGTCCGTAGAGAACGGGACGTTGATGTTGAAGGAGCGGTTGAATGCGGACGAGATCCAGGACTTGACCTTTGAAGTGGGCTGCAACGTGACCACCCAAGATGGCGTCCGCCACAGACTGAGAAAAAGCGTCGTCGCGCGCGTCAACTTCGTCAACGACCTGGGACCGCAGCCGTCGGAAGGGTCCATGATCGTCATCAACAATACCAAAGTGAGACTTGGGCAACCTTTCTTGGTCCATAGTTGCGACAGAGGCGGTTCGATTCATGGCGCACCAATTAATTGTTGTGTTTTTGGCAGGACTTCACGTACAAAATTCTGTCGGTGCGCGACCACGACGCCCGACCGTCGCCCTACAGGGTGGAGCTGTTCAACGACACCCTGCAGCTCTTCTCGCTGGCCGTCAACCAGAAAAAGTTCTATTCGGGCCTCCACGCTTGGATC
This sequence comes from Polyzonium germanicum, assembly GCA_034700265.1. Taxonomy (NCBI): domain Eukaryota; kingdom Metazoa; phylum Arthropoda; class Diplopoda; order Polyzoniida; family Polyzoniidae; genus Polyzonium; species Polyzonium germanicum. Next base: position 16,277 of record JAQIYI010000247.1, read on the forward strand.
ATCACTGCCAGTGAGTGCCCGCTTCCACTTTAATGGCCGCCATTTACGGTGGCCTGGAAGGAGTTAGCTCTCTAGGTGGGCCTAATTAATGCTATTCATATTTGGCCCCGTCCGCAGCCGTTCGACCGAAGCTTCCGGGCCCGCTCGACTTCGCGGCCAGCTCGTACACGATCGTCGTGCGCTTCGTGGACACCACTTTGATGGTGGCGCCCAACACTAACCACTCCAATCAGGTATTTTGTTTTCTATGGCTATGCCACGGTATATGCGTTTACACGGTGACCCAAAAACCTGTACTATTTATGGTTACGTATGACTCACCAGTCGTCGTGTACCCGTCTCGGAAAATGTAATTGGCCTTTTTGTAAAGACAGTTTAACTGGTTAGACAACTTTCACAGCGACTCTCGCTGCATTTTCTTCTTTCCAGTTGATATACAGTCGTTGAGGTCACTGTGTAGGTTGTGAATTTGTGCGCCCGCGATATGCAGTTGACGGATCTCGGTGTCTTCTAAATGTTCTGCGAAATGAGCCAATAGGCTCATTAAAGCGGAATTACGCGACCAGGATTAATTAAAATCTACTTTTGTTGCAGGTTGTCTACACGCTGACGTTCGCCAAGGGCGACTACGCCCAGCCCGCCAACCCGTCCATCCTGCACGGCCTCAGCGGAGGCGAGTTCAACGCCACCGTGGCCGCCAACGCCGCCATCAGTTCGCGGGTAAGAAATCGATATTGCAGGCACTAGCGCATCTAGACTACACTTGATATCTCATATCACTGCGATACACGCATTTATGCAAATAAATGTAAAATGCAGTATACAAATAAATAAAATTCAAAAAATCACGTTTAAATACGGCGAATAGATACAATTACATCAAATGAATGAAAGATCAAATAAAATGAATAAATAAATAAAATATTTAAATAAAGTAAAGCAAATAAAATAAATAACCAAAGCAGCCCCTGCGTGCAAATAAAATGAATAAAATAAAAGAAATTAAACACGTGAAATTGCGAAAGTGATTTATTCGCTGTTGGTCCGGCCGCAGGTCGCGCAACCGATCGACCCGAACCGGACGTTCCATGCCGGCGTGCTTTTCTACTTGGAAGCCACTGCTTGGACGTCGCAGCTGCCGTTCAACGTGACTCCGACCGAGGGCATCGTCTACGTGAACGACACGGCCGGGCTCAGTCAGCTCGATTCGCTCACCTTCAGGCTCATGTGGCGCGCCAGGTTCTTGGAAGATCCAAGTGCGGGTCGAGGGCCGGCCATCGGGCACCTCTCCGTTAATGTACAAGTCATCTCACGTGAGTGCATCATGGGTCCAATTGATTCTTGTTATTAACATCTACAAGAAGTGAGCTTTATTTCAACCGACCTTTGACTCGCTCCATTTCTGCTAGCAGCCGAGGACTCGCAAAGCGCTGCCAAGGTCAACTTGTCGTGCGGTGAGTAAACATAGCATGCAGCGCGCGCCCCGTTAATATTAACATCAAATATTTATATTTGAATAAAATAATAAATGAATAGCTTGATGCGAATAAAAACGCGCTCAAAGCAGTGCGTAATCTACTCTACGAGGCGAGTGTGTGTGTCATTCGAGTCTGCTAGCAATCCTCGATCAAATTGCTAGAAAGAAATTAGACAGATTCGACGAATATGTCAACGTACATACGTGTGTATAATCAATCAGTCAAGAAAGCGTGACGGCGCACTTCTGCTTGCGTGCTTTGTGGCGTCATTCCTGACGTCCGCACGGAGCAAACACGCGTGTTTGTGTTGAGCTATTTACCGATCGAGAGAGCAGGACCTGCGTTGCGTGACCGCCAAGTCCTGTTCAATGTCGGACGGTTGGAGCCGAGCCAGGTGCCTTGGGGCAGATGTGCGGATGTACTCGTATATCGTGCGCGCAGGCCCAGCTAGCGCCTGTTCTATGGCGCGTGTATCGATCGTGAATTTCAATAGCATCTCACGCTTGCTTAAATATATTCGCATTGAGGCATCCAAGAATGAAAAATCAATAGTTTCGATGTGCGTTACATTGCGTCAAGTGCAATTAATGCAAACGACTTGAATAGCTGGACGAGAGCAGGCCACCAATTAAATGAATGATAATTGCTTGGACCACTCTGTCCAATTGGGCGCTCTTTTGCACTTACAAATGTCAGATTATCCGAGTGTCGGTTCTTCGAACACCCTGTATACGCGCACTTTCATCGAACATGATTCATTTTTCCAATGATGGACACGAGCACACCCTGCATGCAGTACGTTGAACAACAACAGGCGGAGATAATTGCCCGAGCGAGCGAAGGACTTGTAGAAGACCGAATTTCACCATGCTCTGTCCGCAGGATTTCAGTACAGATTAGATGTCATCCCCATTAAAGCTCACATGTGTCACTCCCGCCCGGACTATTATAGTTGCTTTAAATGCGGGGGGGGGGGGGGCCGGCATGCCTACTTTAAACAACGACGTTTAATTAATTGCTCCTTTCCAACAGAGCGGAGCTTCGAGCGGGACGGCATCATGTGTTCAATGTCCGGATCCATGGGCGCCTGCCAGGCGAGCTGCGGCCCCGGAGCCTCGAGTGGCCGCTGCCTGTGGCGGGTGGCCGCCACCCTGCACAGCTACGCCACTTGCACGCCCGACCTGAGGACGTGTCCGGACAAGGTGTGCGACGAGCTGGAGCGCACCTTCTACTACATCTGCCCGCAGGATTGCGTCGGTTAGTCGAACGGCCCATTGCATTAGTCTAGGCAGTGTAGTTGGCTCATCCGGTTGATTTGACAGAGGCGGACCAAGTGCACGGCGCCCATTTCACCCGAGGCCAGAGCCACGGAATAAGCAACGGACACGGCACGTGCACCTGCGACGCCTTCCGGAAGTGCTCGTGCGATGTGTCGGCGCTCGAAGGCCTGGATCCGGAGGACGAGGTTGTGGACGACGCTTCCGACTCGTCGTCCCATTTGGCCACCGTGAACAAGAAGGGCCGCGCAAAGGGTGATCACGACGACCTGCACATCGGCGATGCGAGAACTCGGAGCATCCATGGTGAGTTCCCTCACTGGGCAAGTATCATTGTATGCGTGGACGTGCTTTTAACCCGGACGCGGTGTAATTCGACTCTTCGTTCGCTCAAGACTAACTCGAGCGTTGCGCAATTACTGTGATAGTGAAAGAAAAGGCGTGCGGTCTGCGCTGCATCGTCACGATCAGCCTGTCCACCGGGTTGGTCATCGTCGTCGCCGTTGGCTGCTTCTGCTTCGTCAGGAGACGACGACGGCGCCGGCGGAAGTGTGCCACTCAGCGCGGCCTCCACAAGTATCCGAACCGCGACAGCTCGGCGCCCGCCGTACCTTCCGACTACGTGGTGGACGAGCGCTCGTCGTCTTCGTCGTCCGCCGTCGCCTCGCAGAACATCGTCCTGCAGGACATCCTGTCCATCGCCAACAAGAACATGCAGGTGTGTGTGTACTCGTCTTGTAATTCAGGAAGGGCCGTTAATCGTTGGCGTCATTCTGATCTGAATAACTGACAACTACAGTCTCCGAGCGTGACATCGCACACATTTTCCGTAAACATTTTATTCTAAATGGCATGCTCGCATATGTCGTCACGTTATGGCGAGTTATTCATTATTAATACAGGATGGATGCCCAGTACAACCACTTTGAATTTTTAAAAAACCTTTCAATCAATTGCCAAATGGAATCTCCTAGTTGTAATTATGACGTCGATTTGACCCGTTTCCCTGATTCAGGCGATCGAGAGCGAGTGGGAGTTTCCGAGGTACAGACTGCTGCTGGAGCAGACGCTCGGCGAAGGCGAGTTCGGACGGGTGATGCGGGCCAAAGCGCTGGACATCAACGGCCAGCCCGGCTACACGACTGTGGCCGTCAAGATGTCCAAGTGTGAGTCCGATCAACATCGATTCAGTGTGTTCTTTTCCTGTCATCCTCACTCATCCTGCTCTTGGTTCAAAGGCGTCGGATCGAGCGCCGAGCTGGACCTGCTGCAGGAATTCAATTTGCTGAAGGAAGTCGTCCATCCGAACGTCATCCGGGTCCTGGGCGCTTGCAGTTCGTGCAAAGGTCGGCCGTTCATTTTCCCTGAATGCAAAGCGAAAGCGTGCTTGATGCGTCCGCTTCCGATTCGCAGATGGACCTCTGTTCATCATAGTGGAGTACGCCGAGTTCGGTTCCCTGCGGGTGTACTTGCGCAAGAGCCGGCGATTGGAGTTCAAGAGCTGCACATCCGACGACAGCGGAGTGGACAGTCTGGCCAACGGCGGCGGAACGCTCATGCAGGCCGCCGACCATCCGCCCAGCGACTACCAGGTTAACCCCAGGGACCTCCTGCAGTTTGCCTGGCAGATCGCCAAAGGAATGGCCTACCTCGGCGAGATGAAGGTCTTTACTTAGGACTGTCTCGACTTGAAAATATGCCAAGACGTGCTCTCAGGACGTCGCGTCTGCATGTCTCCGTTCTCCCTGAATGGAAAAATGTCAACGTATTCTCAGCCTGTCTTGGCATTTTTCCAAGTCGAGACAGCTCTAAAAGTGTTTCCAGCCTTGGTCTTTGTTGTATTCTTCTTTTATTCCATACCAACAAATAGCTGTGGGTACGCATCACTAACATGCACAGACTTAAAGCTTGTCTTACTCAAGTCAGCGTTTTGCACGTCACGATTTCCATTGAAGAATCACATTGTTGATTGTGCATTCTCAAGATGGCACGTTCAATCTTGAGAATGCACGTGCACCAACAATAATGTAATTCAAATTATTCAATGTAAATTGTGACGTGCAAAGCGCTGACTTGAGTAAGACAAGCTCAAGTGCTCTCGTTCTGACCATTAGATAGATGCATTTGTCTAGTTTTTCCTTTGCTAAAAAGGTCTTTGTTTTGTGACACTATTTTTTCTTTATTCCATCTTGGTCCGCAGCTGGTGCACCGAGACCTGGCATCGCGCAACATTCTGGTGGCTGCCGGCAAAGTGGTCAAGATCTCGGACTTCGGCCTGACCCGAGACGTCTACGAAGGCGACGCCTACTTCAAGAAGAGCACGGTGAGGGCATTCGACGTGCGAAGGGCTGTTTACGTTGGCGCGTTTATGAGTTATCCTCTGTCGTAGGAAGATGAACCCAGACAACTTTGAGCGCGTGGTCAAGCGTTCATATGACAAAGGCTAGAGTAATTGCTTTAAACTTGAACTAGGTCATCTTCTTACGCCAATGAGGGGAGAATTAACACGTAAGCAGCCCTTTAGTTGTCCTTCATCAGCACTAGCAGCAGCAACTAATGTCCGAATTTGCATGTTCTACTCAGGGCCGAGTCCCGGTGAAATGGATGGCCATCGAGTCGCTCTCGGACCACGTCTACACCACCAAGAGCGACGTGTGCGTAACTTTGAATCTCAACTCAACGCCCACCGCTTCTTCTGCTTTCCTAACGGTTTATTCTCTCTCCTCCAGGTGGTCTTTCGGCATAGTGCTTTGGGAAATAATAACACTAGGTGAGGAGGGTGCAGGTCCCACTAACGTCACCCGTACGTCGGCCTGAAACTCAACGAATTTCGCTTGTTTTCAGGAGCTGCTCCTTACCCAGGAGTTCCGCCCGAGGCGCTGTACCGGCTGCTCAAGTCCGGCCACCGAATGGAGAAACCGGACAATTGCTCCGAAGAACTGTACGTGCGCCTCCATCACAATTACGGATCAGTTAAATTAAGTTTAATTGCATTTATAGCTACTACGCAATGCTGACAATGTCTAGCGACCACGGGTGCGCAACTATATCCATTTTTAATTGGATTGAGGAATCAAATATTTCTGTCAGGTATGCGATCATGAAGAGGTGTTGGCACGAATTCCCGCACGAGCGGCCTTCGTTCGTCGAGCTCACCAGGAAATTCGACGACATGCTTCAAGCCAACGTGGTAATTGCTTTAACTTTTGACCCGCTCTACATCCTCGGATTCAATGGAGTAACAAACAAACGACTCGTTATTACAGGAGTATCTTGACCTGGGTGTCAACATGGTGCACAACATGACGTACTTCGAGGACACCACCGGCCAGACAGAGACCGTCGGTGAGCAAACGTCTGGAATTTTAATTAGCCAACCTTGCTACATATCTACGGCTCCATTTTTAAAGAAACTCATGTTTTGACTTACAATTAAAGTTGGGGGGGTTTTTTTTGCAGACGATTCGGAGATGGGCTACGGCAGTTGGAACGCGCTGCCCACGGACGACGGAAGCGACTACCTGCAGTCCAACTGCAGGTCGTCCAACGTCGAAGACGAGGAAATCGCCTTTCTGCTGAAGGAAAGAGCCAGCAGCCGGCCAGCAGAGCCGGACTTGATGTAATTCAACCGGTGTCCGAGGTGGACTAAATTCTGCGCGGACTAAAACACGAACCACAGCTAGTGCGCGCGCGACTGTCCAAGGAAATTCAACGGCTGTGCGTGTGTCCAGTGTCGCGGTGACCAAGCCAGCTGATGGACGTCTGACCGTGCCTTGTGAGCTAGGTCCAAGTTGCGATCCGATCGAGCTCCGTACGTGTGAGCTGACAAAACGACCCTCCATAATTCTAGTCATTTATTTTCTCATTTTTCTTCCATTTTGTAAGCTTCATCTGACAATGTCCGAGTAGTACAAAAGCTGCAGCTCCATCCACTCTTGGAATTTCGTGGGTTCTGGATGCCCCTTAATCTGAGTCTCACTTTTAATTGTGTTTGTCCATACACAATGTAGTATAAAATCGCGGTTTGCCGTTTGGTCCTTATCGTGACACCCCGAACCATTAATTAGGTAACCAATTAATTAATATACACTCATTAATAATTAGTATTATTTCATTAATTATTGATTAATAAATATCAGGTTAATACCTGATTATTGTTTTAATAATTAACATGATTAATTGATTAGTTACGCTATTAATCAGCCCGGTGCCATTAGGGGCTCCATCTTTCTGAATATATTTCCTAAACAATTAAGTTGGCTTTGTATAAATTGCATAATGCAAATAAACCACCCCCTATGTGTTATAACTAGTTGCTAATTTAATTTCTAGGATCCCAATGTTTGAGCCTGGGTGAAAACTTAACGTTTGTTTGTTATCTCCATGTGATTATATTTCAGCTGGAGAAGGGTGGTCTACGGCCTAGGATGGCCAACAACTTGGTGGCCTGGACCATGCAAGTAGTGTCCTGGCGGCCTGGCACGTCACTGTACGAGCGGTCTCAAGTGAGTAGGTTTTACGTTAGTTGCTTGCATGAATTAAAAATAAGATGTTTAATTTTAATTCAACAGATGGTCGTGCTTTTGACTTTTCGCCACGGCTCTTCCACATGACCAGCGTTAGCGCCAATCTCTTCTCATCACTTGTTGATGAACTACTGTATGATGAT